>BPLR01015993.1:0-22223 GCA_021605095.1 Caerostris extrusa | reverse complement strand
CCTTATATTTATAGTAAATTAAAACAATTTTTTAATTATATACAAATTTTAAGTTACAGAAACTATTTTTTCAAAAAGTACTTTCTAAATATAATAACATTTCATATTTTCAAAATAATATATTTGTAAAAGTTTGGTCTATTGTCATGTCATTATCTATCCAAGCTCTCTCAGCTTCAAACCTCAATGTTATATTCACTTCTTCTCCCCAGTTGTGTTATAAATGATAGAAGACATAAAATAATCTTATATTTATAATAAATTAAAACAATTTTTTAATTATATACAAATTTTTAAGTTATAGGAACAATTTTTCAAAAGTTATTTTTAAATATAATATCAACTCGTATTCTCAAAATAATATACTGTTTTGAAAATATTTCGTCTATTGTCATATCATTTGGTCTATCGAAGCTCTCTCAGCTACAAACCTCCTTGTTCTATTTGCTTGGTTTCTCCAGCTTTGTTATAAATGATATGACACAAAAAATTTAATTTATTAAAATTTAATTTAATTTTTAATAAATTAAAACAATTTTTTAATTATATACACATTTTAAGTTAGAGAAACAATTTTTTCAAAGGTACTTTCTAAATATAATATCAACTCATATTTTCAAAATAATATATTTTGAAAATATTTCGTCTATTGTCATATCATTTGGTCTATCGAAGCTCTCAGCTTCAAACCTCCATGTTCTATTCACTTGGTCTCTCAGTTGTGTTATAAATGGTATGACACATAAAATAAATTTACATTTATAATAAGTTAAAACAATTTTTGAATTACATATAAAATTTAAGCTAGAGAAACAATTTTTTTCAAAAGGTACTTTCTAAATATGATATCAAATCATATGCCCAAAATAATATATTTTTGAAAATATTTCGTATATTTTCATATCATTTGGTCTATCCAAGCTTACTCAGTTTCAAAACCTCAATGTTCTATTCACTTGGCCACTCCAGTTCTGTTATAAATGATATGACACATAAAATAACCTTATAATTATAAAAAAAATTAATAAAAAATGTAATTATATACAATACAATACAATAAAAAAAATTTTCAAAAAGGTATTTTCTAAATATAATATCAACTCATATTTTAAAAATAATATATTTAAAAAAATTTGGCCTATTGTCATACTATAATTCATTTCTTTCAATACATTAGATCTTTTACAGAACTATTGGCAAAAGCAAAATATCATAATAAAAATCTGGATGAGTTCTAGAGAAGTGAAAAAGAATTTTCTTAAAAATCTTTTCGACAGATATTTGAGGATAAAAAATGTAATTTGAGAAAATAATAACTGATCTCAGTGGAATAAAAAAAAAATAATTGTCCTTTAAAACAAATGACACATGGTCATCCAAACATATGTTGATCATACGATACATTTTTCAGTGGACACCTAGTCCAAAAACCTCCTTAAAAACAAACAGCCATCACATTGTTAAAAGGGGAACTTATCAAAGACTTTGAACCCATTAACTTGAAACGTGTTGTCAATTTTCGTCCAGCGTCCCATTCAATGTCTGATACGGTTGACAAGCTGTTGACATTTTCAACTGTCGTGTCAGCGAGTCGTTTACTTGATGTGTTCTTCGCTCCATCTCTATAATTATAAAATCGTTATCAATAATTTGGGAGGAATATTAAGCGGATAATCTGCTCCGTTAGTGTCCAAAACAACAGATATTCGTCCAGAAAACATCTTGTATTGAAAATGTTTTGTCACTTCGGAAAGTTTCACGTGATGGATCGTTGTTTGTGCCTTGCACACGATACTTTTAAAAGTATTCAAAAAAGGGGTGGGGTTCAGAAGAAATAAGAATAGCCTTTTGAGCCATATTAAAAGTGCTATCGTATCAAAAGGTGATATATGTTGACGAATTAAATATTGCTTCATTAATCTACGTTTTTCAGATTGTAAACTATTACAATTTATCATTTTTACACGTATAAAATACTAGTGACGTTAATTATTTCCTTTTATCTGAAAATTTCCATTACAGGACATATCCCTGTCCCCAGAACTGCCAGATAATCGAAAATCAACATGCAATTATCCAGTACTATACATTTTTTTACCATGACATTTTTTTGACCTGCATATAGGTTCTTCCTGCCAAACATTTAAACCATATGTCATATTTTAACTTTACCTAACACCAACTAACCTAACCTTTTTTTAATCTAAGCCAATAGTCAAAACATTTTTTTCACCCTTTTTTAGACTTATTTCTCTGCTTGAAGATCTTTTTGGTCGTCAAATTTGGCTTTTATTTTTGTTTCATTTTTACTGATAATATTTTACTACTCGCATAAATTACTTATCTTGATTATACTATCCCAAATATAAATAATTATTGACATTTCTTGATGTTTATACATGTATACAATTTTTGATCTTGATTATATAGGATGTCATGGAAATGTATAATTTGCAATCTACACTCAAATATTCTGCGCACTTAACAACATAAACTTATTTTAAGCAGGCTGTAGGTTTCTCTTGTGTTAAAAATATAAATTTATTTTAAACAGAAGCCGAAATGATATATAAATTAATATATTCAAAAAATGCATATTTTTATCGCCCAATTTACATATTGTTTTTACTATTAAATGTTTTTTTTTTTTATCTTTTTTTTTTTTGCTCACAATATTTTTATATTGCTATTAACACTTTTTTACTTATAGTATTCTTAATTCTTTACTTATAGTATTCATTAATTCTTTACTTATAGTATTCATAATTCTTTACTTATAATATTTCTAATTATAATAACTAAATGGATTAATATTTGCATACTTAGAACATGTTCCTGACAACATATTTGAAAAAAAAAAAACAGATTGTTATTTGATAATTTTGATCATACGATATATGCCTGGTCGTGAATGTCGCAGAATCGAAAGTCTATGTATCTCTATTAAAAATCTGTCTAAATCCAAATTCAAAATGGGTTTTTTTTTTTTTCAGTGTAAAATTTTTGCTTCTTATAAAAAATAAAAGCTGAGGCTAAAAATTTTAATTTGACATTATTTGTATTGTATTAACTTATATGGGTGGCAATAACATATAAATATTTTAAATCATAATTAAATAACAACGGAATTATACTAAGTAATAACTTTAAAGAAATTAATTGGAGAATGATCTGCTAAGACATTTAAATTATTTTTTATTCGATTTTTATATATTTATCAGAGCATTTTTGATATGATTTAGAAACGCATACTGTTTTTGTATGGTGTAACAGTTTTTAAGAAAATATAATTAAAATTAAAAAAAAAAAAGCCTAAATTAAAATTATATTTTTTACATTTGTTTAATATTATATATTATTGTTACATTTATTAGTTTTTAAATCTAGCTAATTACAAAATTATTCTTTTCACTTGATACGATCATATTTATTTTAAACCAAATTTTAAAAAAAGTTTAAAAATATTTTAAGGAATGCCATTTCTTAAAAAATAAAAATAAATGTTGAGTACATTTCAAAAATTTATAAATTTTCTTGTACTATAATTATTTAATAAATATTTTTTTTGCAAATATTTATTAGTCTGATATAAAAAATAATTGTGAATTTATCACATTAATAAAAAATGAAACAAATATCGAAGAATATTTTTATTATTATTTACAAACAACCTTTTAATTGAAAATAATTTATAAAATATAATAATGTAAATAAAATGCAAGAATTTAAGTAAATGATGTGAAAAAAAAAAAAACGTGTCAAAGTTCGAAAAAAAAAAGGTATTTTTCCATATTTCTACGAATTAATACTAATAACTTTCTGCTATTTTTTTCCAAATTTCCTTAACTAAAAATTTTACAATGATTTTTACAAAATTTCGTTTAGTTAATATTTTACAGGTGAATGGATTTCTGTTAAAATTTATACTATGCATATTGTTAAACTATTTAATTTTTTTTTAATGTATAAACTGAACTATATGTGTAACAGATCAGAAGACACACATACCAAAAATAAATAAATCGATAATAATGAAATAAAAACTTTTGTTGTAAGAAAAAAAATATCCAAGAATAAAACTTTATTTGAACTAGATTGTCTTTCTCAGAATCATTCGAAACGAAATTACGCGGATTTTTATTATTATTATTATTATCATCATTCTTTGTTTAACCACCGCTATTAACAAAAGTTAACCTTTTCTTTCCTTGAAAATACCAATAGGTTGTAGATAGCAATTTAAAAAAAAAAAAATAAAAAAAAAATAAGGTCCCCTGAAATTATTCCAACTTCCTGGTGAGAGAGATATTTTTTTTTTTCAAACAATTCTCTCAACATTACCAATTTGTTGAGACATACCAGGAAAAAAAAAAAAATACAAATAAAATATAAAAAATGTACTTAAAATACAAATAAGAAATGCAGATCAAAATTATGTTTTGTTTGAACTGGAATTCTACGAAATCTTTTTTGAATAATACCGCTTGCTGAGACCTTTCGTCGTCAACCCACGCACAATTGAAAACATGTTTCTGAAACCCCAACAGCCGGAAATGGGACAAAGCTTAATTTATTTAAAATTACAGTCATCCTGTGTTGCGTGTGGTCAGTAATTTTGGACTGGTCAGCCGCCTTTCGGGGGAAATGACCGCTTGACCCCCTTTTCCCCTTAACAGGTGGTGGTGGGGTGATCACCGGAAGGACTTAGACAGTATGCTGTTGACTCAAGGTAATGTAGAGTATTGGACAAGGTGACTCAACCTTAATTAAAGCAGACTGTGAGAAAATTTCAAAAGCGCTCTAGTTTTTACTGTGGATTTTTAATTTATTTAACAAAAATCCATTAACATTAGATTCGTTAATGTTAAATGTAAATATAGCATAAAATGATTGTTTGATTCTTGATGTCCTCGTTCTGTGTGAAGGTGCCCTTGACACTTTTCTTAAGATTTTTATTTTTTGGTTTCATTATAATGCGAAATTAAAAAAAATAAAGCATTGTAATAAATATAATAGCAATGTTATAGGGATTTTTAAGGTTCCAGAATTCTCATTTATAATTTTTGGTAAAATTAAACAATTCTTAACGATTTTGTATACCATTCGTTTCTATAAATGGGAAAAGAAAAGCTCTATGTACTTTTATAATCATCATTTAACTTTTTTTTTATTCCAAAATTAGACTAATATCACATGGAAAAAAAGCTCAGGTATTCCTCTAAATTATATATTTTTAAAAGTAATATATTTGTTATCAAGTACGTTAAAAGTTTTAGCGTGAAATATTAGTAAAGTGTTTCGTCATAGAATTATATTCTTAAAGAAGTGTGAAGTATTTTTGAGCATCCTTATATAAAAAATAATTTACACATCTTTATCGATAAGATATATTTATCAAGTGCATCAATTGTATTCTTGTACTAAAATTTGATGTAACTGACTATTCATAAATTCTTAAAAATGTCATGATGTAATAGTAACAGATTTACATATTTATTTTCAGTTTTGTTTCATAATGTCTTGAAATTTAAATAGGAAACTTAATTATCGCAATAAATTTTAGTTACTTTATTTTTATCTAAAGTTTAAATTACATGCATTATTAAAGAGTTTTTTTTTAAATATCATTATTTTGACATATATTTTCAAGATTTTTAAGGTCAAGACAGTACATGCTTGATTTAAAAATGTACTTTCATAATAGTCAATCAACAGGACTTTCTTAATAATCATTTTGATTCCATATATTCCTCAAATTTATCAAAGGTTTGGCTTGGATTGTTGCTCTACGGTCATTCTTTACACATGTTGGGCTAATTTGACCGGGATCTACAGTTTTAAAGTGGATTCCGAACCAATAACAAACAACCACACCACCGTCAGGATTCGAACTTGAAGTTTGGGGTACCAAAGGCCAGAGAATTAGCCAATTATTGATCATCAGGCTGCATTTATCTAAGGAGTTGCGCTTCATTTTTTTTTTGTATTTCCTTTATTCTTTAATTTGATAAATTTAGCACTTCTTTTCTATCAATTTGCATTAAATGATTTTATAAACTGCACAAATTAAGCAAGAACATTAAAATTTTTGATTACATTTAATTATTTTTCTCTTGATAAAAATTTGATTAATAACTTCATTGTAAAAATTGTTAATGTTCATTTAAAGGAAATTTATTTTTAGTTTAAAAAATAAAAATAAAAACAATAAATTACATTTTCAAATTCATAAAAAACAATTCCCTTTATTTTTTTTTTCCCTTATATATGTCAGAATTACATAAAAATCAGGCATTAGTATAAAAAAAAAAAAACCTTATAGGCTAATAAATCAATTAGATTAAATTTAGAAAATTCTAGTGATTTCAATACATACTTACAATACATAAATACCTATTTACTATTATTATTTTACTATATAATCCTTCGTTTACATTGTAATCCTGAAGGAAAGGGGTTCAAGCAATTGAAATTAGAACAATTTTTATTTTAATTTCAAATGCTTTTCATTCTTTGTAAAACAGACTTCTCTGCCTGAAGAATTTCGATGCAGAAAAAAACAAAATACTTATAGAGAGAAAAAATGTTGTCTAAACCACAGATCTTACTAAAAAATTATAATTAAAATATTTTACTCGGAATTTTTATTTTACTTACATTTAAACAAAAAAGGAATGCATGGCACATATATTATGCCTGTGTAATTTTTAAAAATTAACAATAAAGGCAAGTATAGTATTTATGTATATTCCTATAATGTTATGTTAGTTATTAAAGTTGTTTATTATTATATGAATAAAAGTTGTTTCCCTTTAAATATAAAATTGATTTTCTTATTATTTTTTATACTTAAAAAGGATCTTAATTGAAAATATGTATATATAGGAAAGTTAAATGAGTTTTTTGAAATAAAACTCAACTTAACTTAACTTTATTTAAAAATTTTATTATTTATCATTGAATTTATTGTATCAAAAGGGGACAGATAGAAATATCATTCTATTTTTGAGCAATCAAATTTTATATCTTAAATTGTTCTTAGGTATGAATTGTTTAAATTTAATTTTTTAATCGAAACTAAATATTTTTATTTTTAGATTTAAATATATATCATTATCTTTATAAAACAATCATATTTTTTAGTTATTTTTTCTCAATTTATGAAAAATTTCAAATTGGAAGAATAAGTATAATTCATTATAAATTTTTTTTAAAAAAAATATTCACTTAAATGTCATGCGCTCATTACAATGTTTTAAAAATCCTAGTCAATGTTTAAATAAACTATTTGATTTCTTTAGTTTAGAAATAACAGTATACATTTTTTTTTTCATAAAATATTACAAAAATATTTTTATACAATATATTACAAAATATTTTATGCAATATATTATAAATATTTTATACAATATATTACAAAAAATTTTTGTACAATATATTACAAAATATTTTATACAATATATTACGAAATATTTTATACAATATGTTACCAAATATTTTACAAAAATCCTAGTCACTATTTAAAAAAATTATTTGATTTTCTAGTTTAGAAATAACTGTATACATTTCATTCAATAAAATATTAAAAAATATTTTTTATAATATAAATTACAAAATATTTTACAAAATACTATACATTTTTATAAAAATTAAATCCCGAAAATTAGATTTTATAATAAAAAATAAATTAATTTTCAATAAATTAGATTTCATTGAATAAAATTTAATAAAATATTGATGCTTTTTTTTTTACCTACACTTTTTTATGAAAATTAAATCACGTGTATTTAAAAATAATATTTAAACAAGTAATTGCATGTTTTCAAAAAACTAGAAACTTGACAAACATTTTTTTCCAACTTATAAATTTTTAAATAAATTAAAACCGAATGAAATATTTTTTCAAAAGAATCAACGAAAATGTCTGATTGATTGGAAAATAATGACCGTCTACTTATTTCTTAAAGATTATAAGTGTACATAAGTGTACCAAATCTCTAAGAAATACCGAAACAGTTCATCCAATGAAGGAGAAAAAATGCTAGCGTGATTACGGTCAATCTGTCTCGATCTTCAATAGCATCCCTCTTTAAATTCCTCCCCCCCAACTAAATCCCTATTATATCATTGGACAAAAAAAAATGTGGCTCTCATCTCGAAATATATCAAAATGAGTCAAGTTGAAAACAATCCAGGATGTACTTACAAAACCAACAATTTCTGATTTTTCGAATTTATGCGCAAATGCTTGTAAACTGGATATTAAGTTAAATGGACGTCGCTACCTCCATCTCATTTCTGAGTCTTAGAAAAAAAAAAAAAAAAAAAAACCCCTCTTCGAAAGAAGATAGGTAAGAAATAAAATAAAATAAAAATAAAAATAAGAAATAGAAGGTCATAATCAGGAATGCCATTTTCCTTGCATCAGCACCTTGTGCCTAAATCGTGACTTTCGGATCTCTGGTTCTTCTCTTTTATTGGATGTTGCAATGGCGAGTGGGCTTGGTTAAAGTTATATATATATATATTTTTATTTTTTGTATGCGGCTAGACCACATGACGACTGAACATCCGGGTACTCAAGGACACCGGCATAGTGATATGGTCATTCTTCCAAGAAAATCGCAAAACTTTTTTTTTTTCTGTCTTTCCCTGACTTTATATTCCTTATATCTATAAAAAAAAAAAAAAAAAGAAGAAAAAGAAAAGAAAATGGCTAGAGTAAATTGCAGATGAATTTCGCTGCGTTTTTGATGGAAAATAATTTGCAGTCAAAATTACCCATATTTAATTGAATGCAATTTTTATAGTCTGGACTAGGACCGAAGTAACTGATACCTTTGATATACCGCTCTCTTGCGTAAGTAAGCAGTGAAATGAATAACATATTTGATTTTGGTATATCCGATATATAGCAAATCTTTCTTTCCATATTGTTGCAAAAGTTGTCAAGAGTTCTACAAAATAAATATAATAATAATGATGATGATGATAACCATCTTCTGATAGTCCAATGTAGAAATATTCAACATAATTTATTTGTAGCTCATTAAGACGTAGAATTTAGTGTAGCCATTAAGGAAGAATATGGTTTTAAAGTATATCAGTGAAGCATATCAGTACGCTCAGTGAACAATAATTAAATTTAGAAACGTTAACAATAGTTGAATTACTTTTATAATTGTTGGGGAAATTGTTGCAAAAATTGTTGCAATTGTTGTTGCAAAACTGTTGCAATGAAGTTAACATTCAAGTAATTTGAAGTATTAAAATAAGAGGAAGTAATTTTAAAAATTTATATTTAAAATAGGTGATATGAGGTGCCTTATAGCAGTAGAGTGCAATAATACTCAAGTATTAATATTTCAAATATTCATACTCTTTCAAGTATAAATAATATGTAGTTACTTATACGCATATTATTAACTCATACAAACTTATTGTCAACCTTTAAAATCTCCCATATTTGTTTAATATACTTTTTAAATCACTTTACAATTTTTATGTAAAGATATCACAAATATATCTACAATTATGAACTCTATATGATGAAAAACAGCACCGAATAAATTAATTTATTATTTTCGTTAATATAATTCTTAAAAATATCATTTCAAAGAAGTAATAATTATTAAATTTTCTTTTTAAGTGCGACTGGAAATAATTCCATGCTTTAAGTATTCTGTGAATGTATTCTTTGAAAATTAAATATAAATAAATTAATTAATTAAAAAAATAAAATAAAAGTTCGAAAATGTTTGGGAATAATTTGTTTTTCTCTTTATCATAAATATTCATAATCAAATAAGTATATTAAATAAATATATATTAAATAAATATATATTAAATATATAACATGTTGGATCTAATTATTAATAAATTGATTGTAAATATTTATAACAATAAAAAGTAACGTCTTTAACGAATCAACATCGTAAAAGATAATTTATTTCCCAAGATAGGTAACTATAGGACTATTATACTGTTATATTTGTTACAAAAAAGCATAAATTCTTATCATTTATCATGATTCAGAGTGCAAGCGACAAACATACACTACCCCTTCCACTTTAATTATCCACCGACATTATCGCAAAATTCACATCAATAGAAATGCATATTTGTAACTGTAACTGCATTATGTGAATATATATTAATATATTACAAAACAATGCAACATTTAAAAAAAAAAAAAAGTTTTCATTAAAAATAAGGTTGCCTTACAAACTTTTAGACATAATACTACTAATTTGTGTGCTACAGTTATTTATAACATATTACGTATAAAATATCAGAAAAAGAAATATATTTTAAAATACATGATAGTATCGAGCATTTTCAAAAATATAAGTATTGAAAAAAAAAAATGACCAAAACTTATGAATACCAATACTAAACATATCCATTTAAACTCTATTTTCCCTTAGTATAAAATGTCAAATACTAGCAGTCCTTTTTCGATAACACAGGGAAAATTGTATCATTTAAATATACTTGTAAGAATTATTAAATAAGTGTAAATGTAAACAGAAATATATCCTCAAAATCCTTTCATTTTAATTTGAATATTAATATTTTTTGAATTACGCTTGAATTGTCTGGTGGTGATTACGAATATAGCTTTTGAAGTAAATTAAGAATGTAGACGTATTTTAAGTATATAACCTTTGAGATACCTATATTCCAACTTTGACAAATAAGCCGAATCTAAGGTTTCAGTACTTAATTTAAAGATTACAAAAAAGTTACTCCACTGGGTTTGATAAAATGAATGGAGGATATGAATATTCAATATGAATAGATATAAACATTCAATATGAATAGGATGTGAACATTCAATTTTTAGGATGATGAACATTCAATTTGAATATTCGCTTCAAATTGCATTAGCACAAGATTACAAATTACATTAACGCATGTTTTACTGAAACAGTTCAACTCCAAAATGGTCAACAAGTCTAAGTAAATTCCTCTACATTTTTATTTATTTAGTTTAAAAAGAAAACAACAAAATTTTGTAAAATAATCGATGCTATTCAAATAAAAATTATTAATAGTTCTTTAAATATCTCCTATAGGAGTCTTTTACATCCAATACCTCCATACCTATCAATCAAAGAAATTTGTGATAAAAATTACTTTAACGGGAATTATCATCATTTAATAGATTCAATTAGAGATTGCATTGCATCATTAGTATACAAACATCAAATCGATTCCGAAACTTCACTGTTTTTTACTATTTCATTTTAAGAATAAACAACAATATTCTTATTAAATAATAAAAGCTATTCAAATAAAAAAAATTATTAATATTACTTTAGATATCTCGTATAGGAGTCTTTTACATCCAATACCTCCATACCTATCAATCAAAATAAATTTGTGGTAAAATACTTTATGGAATTATCATCATTTAATTGATTCATTTGGGCGATATCATTAGTATGGAAACAAATCGATTCCGAAACTTCTGCGTTTTTACTACTTCCATTTTAAGAATAATGATAAAAGGATAATAACAACAATATTCTTGTAAAATAATAGATGCAATTCAAATTAAAAATATTATTTAGATATCTTCTATACGATCTTTTACATCCAATACCTATCAATCAAAATAAATTTGTGGTAAAATTACTTTATGGAATTATTATCATTTAATTGATTCATTTAGGCGATAGCATTACATTATTAGTATACAAACAGCAATCGATTCTGAAACTTCACCGTTTTACTACGTTTAATTCACCTTCTACCTACTACTCACCGTTTTTACTAAGAATAATAACATGAAAAATAAAGATTAAAGAATAATAATGATAAATAATTAAGAATTATGAGAACAATGTTCTTGTAAAATAATCGAAGCTGCTAAAATAAAAAAAAAAAATAATTATTAGTTTATTAGATATGTCTAGTCTTTTACATCCAATACCTCCATACCTATTAAACAAAATAAATTTGTGGTAAAATTACTTTACTGAATCATCATCATTTAATTGTTTCATTTAGGCGATATCATTGCATCATTAGTATGGAAACAACAATCGATTCCGAAACTTCACCATTTTACTACGTTTATTTACTTCACCTTCTACATACTACTCCCTGTTTTACTAAGAATAATTAAGAATAATGACAACAATATTCTTGTAAAATAATCGACGCTATTCTAATCAAACAATTATTATTAGTTCTTTTGATACCTTCTATAAGAGTCTTTTACCTTCAATACTTCCATACCTATCAATCAAAATAAATTTGTAGTAAAATTACCTTACGGAATTATCATCATTTAATTGATTCAATTAGGCGATAGCATTACATCATTAGTATACAAACAGCAATTGATTCCGAAACTTCACTGTTTTACTACGTTTATTTACTTCACCTTCTATCTACTACTCCCCGTTTTTTACTAAGAATAATAACAAGAATAATAACAATTAAGAATAATAACAACAATATTCTTGTAAAATAATTTACGTTATTCAAATCAAAAAATTATTATTAGTTCTTTAGATATATCCTATAGGAGTCTTTTACAACCAATATCTTCATACCTATCCATCAAAATAAATTTGTAGCAAAATTACTTTACGGAATTATCATCATTTAATGGATTCATTTAGGTCAATGTTGCATTACATCATTAGTATACAAGCAACAATCGATTCCAAAACTTCTCCGTTTTTACTACTTCATTGTTTCAGAATATTAACAAGAATGATAATAATAACGAGAATAATAAGAATAATAACAACAATATCCTTGTAAAATAATCGACGCTATTTAAATAAAAAAATCCCTATTATTTCTTTAGATATATCCTATAGAGTCTTTTACATCCAATACTTCCATACCTATCAATCAAAAATAAGTTTGTGGTAAAATTACTTAAAGGAATTATCAGCATTTAATTGATTCAATTAGGCATGATTAGTATACAAATCATGATTCATTACATGATTAGTATACAAACAGCAATCGATTCCGAAACTTCATTGTCTCGAAAAAAAGGAAAAACAGATTTATATCGGGGAAATGAGAGAAAAACAGTATTTTTCCGAAAAACTATTAAAAGCTTGACGAACCATGACTGATTAGTGGCCACTAGTTGCTTCAGACATTGATGATTAGAAACTGCTTGTTTGGGTAAACAGGATGAATAATAATAATGATGATGTTTTTCTCTTGGATATGTGGTGGTGCCATGCCTAATAAGAAGATTGTAAGCTTGTTATAAAAACAGACTTTGTTGTAGAAGTATCAGTGACAGAGGCTTTTATTGAATTCAAGCCCACCCATCAATCAGCAACATGTTGTGGCTGTGTGTGAATTTTAAGAACTGAGAACACGCTTCATTTTGATTTTCTTAAGTTTCGGTTCCGTTTCGCTATAGATAAGAGATTTAGCACGAAAAAAAAATTTTTTTTTTTTTTGAAAAGTAGTTTTGTTGTAATAGTGAAATTAGATTATTAAAGTCTTTAAACATAAAAGCATAAAAAAAAAAAAGTACTAGGGATAAAGCATAAAAAATTAATTGGCTTTAAGCAGAAAATTACTTGGCGAATTTACATTTCTAGTCAATAAAAGGAAAAAATATTGCATGTTATGAATAAAAACATCTCGAAATTTCTTTATGAATATATTTTATTTTATAATTTTATTATATTTATTATATTATCATTTAATATATTATTTTAGAGTCGGAAATGATAATTTTACGGATATATAAAAGAAACAGAAAGGGTTTTATCATATCTTGTACTCATTTTTTTCATTGCAGTTGATACTGATAGAAAATGTATATTTCTAGAACAAGTAATTTGAATAAAAAATACAATAAACTTTTCTGGGGCCTGATGACCGAGTGGCTAGTGCTGCCCCAGGTTTAGGGTTCGAGTCTCGGTGGTGCAATGGATGCTTGCAGTGGTTTGGAATTCACTTTAAATTGTAAGTCTTTGTCTAATATGAGCGGTGCGGGGGTTGGTGTTACTCGCGTTCGCAACATATCTTCAAACAACACGTGCCTCCTGGATAGAGCTAAATGAGTAACAGCAGTGCAGCCCTTGTTTATGGCATAAAGATTAATTATCTCTGTATTGCCAGCTGCATTAGAAGAACAACAACATGATCTTCTGCTAATGCATGTTAGGTATCTCATTATATGTTTACGTTTCTGCCATGCCAAAACAAAATTTAAAAAAACCTACAACAAGAAAAAACTTAAATGAAAAAATGCTTAGTGCGTTTTTTTATTTTTAAGAATAATTTTTTTTTTTTTCATTCTGTTTATCATTAAAATAAGAATAAATTTCATTATTATTTAGGGCCCATATAATAATTTAGCACCATTTAAAAGCTCATTTAAATGTGAACTAGAATCCATTAATGCATGAAAGCAATTAACTACTTAACTTAATCTATTTTTAAAAATGATAATTAAAATAGAAAGAATGTTATAACTAATATTGCTCCAACATAGAGTTTTAATAGATTTAATATGACAGAAAATTTATTAGATAAAATTAGAAATATAAAAGAATCTAGAATATTCGCATTTGCCATATATTTTAATTATTTTAATTCTTAATATAAATTTTTCAATGCTTATATATTTTTAGTCCTAAAAACGAAGTTATTATTTATTTTTATTAATGCAGGAATGCAGAGAGTTATTATTATTAATTCAGGAATAAAATTAGCCAATTAACTTATTCTAGTTTAACTTGCATTAAAAATTAGAATTAAAAAAAAAAAGGATGTTATAATTAATAACATAGAATTTTTATAGATTTTACATGACAAAAAAAAATTTATCAGATAAAATTAGAAATATAAAGCAACTGTCTATGCAAACCCGAGAATATTTGCATTGTCTTATATTTTAACCCTTAATGCAAATCTTCTAATGCTTATATATCCTTCGTTCTAAAAACGACAAAAAATGTTGAATTTTGTTCCAGACAACAATTTATTAATTATATAAATTGTAATAAAATTTACGTGTTGAATTCTTTCAATAGGAAAACTATTTGGGGGTATTTTGAAATTAGTTTGGAAAAAAATTATGTGAAAAGTCAAAAATTTATAAAAAGTTAAAAAGAAAGTGAAATAAAAAATTTATTTTGGTTTGGTTGTAGTACTTACGATGTAGTAAATGTAATACTTACGATGTAGTAAATGTAGTACTTACGTTGTAGTAAATGTAGTACTTACGTTGTAATAAATGTAATACGTTCGATGTAGTAAATGCAGTACTGATGATGTAGTAAATGTAGTACTAATGATGTAGTAAATGTAGTACTAATGATGTAGTAAATGTAGTACTGATGATGTAGTAAATGTAGTACTTTCGATGTCGTAAATGTAGTACTTACGATGTAATAAATGTAATACTTACGATATAGTAAATGTAATACTTTCGATGTAGTAAATGCAGTATTTACGATGTAGTAAATGTAATACTTTCGATGTAGTAAATGTAGTACTTGCAATGTAGTAAATGTAGTATTTAAGTACTACATTTCATTAACGAAGTGAGTTATTTGAACTGGACATTTTTTTCTAATAATTTAATAAAAATGTTTTTATATGTGGTATATTACATGTCATATATTTAACAGGTTATACTTAGAATTTGTGTGTTTCATTTGCAAATGTTTCAGAAAGAGTTTGCGATATCTGTATTTTTACAATTCATTTATCACAATATTTTTTTTAATTCAGTTTTATTTTGAATTTTTTTAAACGGTATGTAGCCCCTGAAATATTTTTTTTTTGAAATTTTTTTCCCTCTAATAATAAAAACGAAACAAATATAAATTTTTTTTTTTTTTTTTAAATTTGAACTTTAAAAGATTTAGATTAAAAATTTCATCTCCGCCCGATTTTGAAATAAATGAGAAATCTTTAAAAAACATAGCTATGTTATGATTTTTGCTTCTGCTTATAACAAAAAAATATAGGATGCAATTTGAGAAGCTTGTTTTGAAATCCAAGATAAAAACATTTTATAATGACTCATTGCTATAACTCATATTTCGATTTGAAAAAAAAAATGACTTAAATAAAAAAATTAAAATGAAGGTTTTAAAATGAAAATGAACAAAATTAAAATTAAAAATGTTTAATTAAAATTAAATGAAAAATAGATTATAAAATTATTATGAAAAATGATTAAACTTATTTTGGAACATAAAATAACCATAACATCCACTTTGATAATTTGAGATAATATGTTTTCCATAAAAAATCTAATTTAAACTTTTCATGCATGGTAGTAGTATCTATAGAGAATTCGTTAATTTATTTAATGTAAATGACTTTCTTTAAAAAAAAGAAATGCAATATATATTTTCGGCAAACTGTTTAATTTCCATTCTGTAATAAAAACAATACACTAAATATCATAATAATAATAATAAAAATCATAAATCAGATGAATACATATATACCACATATAAAGTAATAAAAATAATAAACTATATATATATATATATATATATATATATATATATATATATATATATATATATATAACCTAACTCCGAAACACCCCGTCAACAGTCCTACTTCAAATATATATATATATACGACTGATGGTGGGGTATTTAGCTCACTGGCACTTGGTGCCATCGGTTTTCGGTTCGGTTCCCGGAGAGTGCTTGGATGTTTGTAGTGACTCAGAATCCACTTTAAACCATAGATCCCGGTCTGACAACCCTATTCCGTAAAAAGAAAAAAAATCTCCTGTCTCGAAATCTGCGAGTTGGCTGACTGTCTTGACTCACCATGTGGCTGTTCCATCAATGAAGAAGAAGAAGAAATATATTTGAAGTATTAAATATGGATGAATATTCATATCATATTTCAATCAGTATATTTTACCCATCAAATTCTTTTCTTACAAGTCAGACACAATAATAATAATAAGATATTTATGTGATTTGTTTTCTAATTTTCTAATATGTAATGGACCGTACAGTACAATGTGCATAAATAAAATTGTTATAAAATGAGTTAGGTTAAAAATTTGTACAATTATTATTATTATTTACGATGACTCTAAAACATAAAATGTTTTTTTTTCTTAATCACTATTACTTTGTTATGCATCAGTAGACGTTTTTAGAAAATACTAATGCTTTTTAAAATGATTTTAGTTTTAATCACACACTTAGATTACATAGAAAGGAAGACATTTAAAAAAAGCAACGTTTGCTTTTCGGTCGAGATCAAAGGCGCTTGTTATGCATCAGTTCTCCTCTTCAAAGATCAGTTTCTCATCGTTTAATATTTGTGAGAACAAATATTTCTGGAAAAAAGATACAAGGAAATTTTAACATTTTATCCGTATTAACAATCCTACATAATTAACTTTAATAATATGGCAATGATTACTCGTTTAATAAAACTTATTATTTTGGATTATTGCATTTCAAAAGACTGTATCTCCTTGTTGCATTGCGGCCTGAGGAGCGATTGGCTAGCGTTCTGGCCTTTGGTACCCCAGGTTTCAGATTCGAATCCTGGCAGGGGCATGGATGTTTATTAGTGGTTCGGAATTCCCGTTAAACTGTAGTTCCCGGTCTAATTAGCCAAAGTGTGCATAAAATGACCGTAGAGCAACAAATCAAATCTTGTTGCATACCAAAACATGAGGAAACATATATTTGATAAAGAATACCAAGATAATTTAAGAAAATAAACATCTTAATTTAATAATTAAAAATGCTTGGTTTGTCTCTTCATTGAAATGAAATGTTCATAAGAAATTAACCAGATTGATAACAGCATCAAAATAATGGATTAGTGTTTCTTATTCAATTTATAATATTTATGGAATTTTAATGTTCACAAATAAAATGACTCTTCACAGCTATAACAGGATTTTCCTTGATTTTTAGAAGCTTTTTTTCTTTTTAATGTTAACAGAGTAGTAATTAATTATGTTATATAAATTTTAATTTTTTAATTTATAATTTGATAATTTTCTGACATTTTTAAGATTACTTTTTGATAATTTTGGCTCATATTTCAACGTTGTATTTTTTTCTTTTCTATGCAAAATTAGTTGTCCATTTTTAACATTTTTTTCAATATGCGGACATTTATGCATTGTCCTACGCTTGGCTACGAAACTTACTGATCACTTTACAATACATCCCATTATAATGGTATACTTTACAATATATCACATCATAATGTTATACTTTTACAATATATCATTTACAATATATCACATTATAATGTTATACTTTACAATATAACGCTTTGTAATTAATTCCCTTTATTATAGAGCCACTATTTCTAAACTGATTCCTCTAGCGCTAATTCCTTATGTCGCTATTTTGAATAAACAACTCAAAAGATGTATCTGTTGAATTTACACTCACCTCCCATATCCTCAAAAGCAGTAAAAAAAAAAAAAATTACGATTTACTGATTTATCATAGTTATCTCGAGCAATTATAAACTTTCATTTAATTTTTGCTTGATAGGCTAACAAAAAAAAAGAAATGACTTTAGATGTCTTAATCCTTCTTTTTATTCTTATTTGGACTATACATTTTGAATTAAATGAATCATTTTTTTTTTTTAAGAATGGGTTTCCACCAAATACTAAATTTCCCATTTTAGAATGCTTTCCAATCGGAAATACGAAAAGGCAGGAAATTAGGCGTACTATTGGCTTTCCTGCTAAGACATGAGACTTAGATATTCGGTGGAAAACCCATCTTTATCTTGCTCATCATTAATTATGCAATATCACTAACAGTTAAATTGAAGCAATATCAATAAAACAAGGTAAAAATAACACATACATTATTATATTAAATTAGGCTGCTTTTTAGAATTATTTTTAATCATTTCAAAAATAATCACATATAAATATACAAAATTGTAAATAAGAAAATTCAGTACTAAAAAGCTTAAAATTCCTCAACGTCTTCTGAAAAAATAAGATTTAACGACGATGAAAGAAAATTTTCACAAGAAAATGATGCATAAACAATAGCTATACACAACATGCATCATTCTTTAGAGCATCCCAACATATATTTACGATACTATTAAAGTGCCGTTTATTTTACATCATTAATGGACATTTCGATCGATATTGCTGCAATAAACAGGATTTAGAGCCCATATTGTCATGGATTACTGGTTTTTAACTGCTTTCTTAACTATATATCTTCAGGACCTTACAGCAATAAACAGGCTATATTCAAATATCTACACGTATTTTATAAAAGCGTATTTCCTGTAATAAAAAGGTGCAAATGGGAATAATTTATTTTTGTTACACTTAGGAGTTATAGAAGGAAATGTACTGAGAGAATGAAATGAACTTTTTGAGTCTTCTAAGTAATAATAATAAAAAACTTCCATCTTTGATTAAGCTCCGAAATTTTTTTATTAGTATCTTGAAGACAATATACATATCTATATATATATTATAGTGTATATATATATATATATATATATATATATTATAGTGTATATATATATATATATATATATATATTATAGTGTATATATATATATATATATATATTATATTATATATATATATATATATATATATATATATAGTGTCTCCCGCGGAAAAATAAGATAATTTACAGTATTAAAAATGTCATAACAATTCAAATAGTAACATCTGGTTGATAATAAATTTTCTTTAAAAAGATGGTTAATGATTTATATACAATCTTTTTTTTTCTTCAAAAGTATTGCTTAGTAAAGTATTGTAAAGTATCTTGCAATTAACATCTGAATTAGCTGGGCTACTGAATTGAAGAAACTCAGATGGAAATAATACAAGCAAACAGAACCTACAGAGGTAAGAATGAGTTTCAAGGGAGGTAGGGTGTGAACCTCCCACTTCCCATGAAGTTTGTTTCAAATTGTGATTGCACCAAAATGGCAGTGCAGGCAAGCTCGAATCTGGTACCATTTTATTCTATATATCTGTTTTATATATCGTTTTATAATGATTTTATAGACTCTGTTCCAATTTATTTTTCAATTTTTTAAGTGTATTTCAACTAATATACAAGCACAAATAAAAATTGAGCATCACCAATGCACGATGCCCAGAGTAGGCCAAGGCTTGAAGATATTTCAATGTATTCCTTTGGGAATGGTCCTCCAATTCTTAACTTTAGTGCAGCAAAATCTTTTCCAACTGCGTCTATCCATCACAACTTGGATCGTCCTCTTTCCCTCTTTGTCCCTGTGACTTTGCCAAAACGCGCCTTTTTACAGGGTTTAAATCATTCACTCTAAATACATGAGCAGCCTAGTTTAATCTATTTATTTTAATAAATTTTATAATATCTGGGTCTTTATAGCATTTATAAATTTCTGCATTGTATTGTCTTCTAAAACAATCACTTTCCCTAACATCTCCAAGAATAGCCCTTAAAATATTCTTTTCCTCAATTATACCCAAAGGGACCTCATCAGATCTTGCTAAAAGTCCAATTTCGGAGCAATAGATCAAAATAGGTCTAATAAGTGTTTTATATAACAATAATTTAGTTTTTCTACATATGAACTACAATTTAAACTGATTTCTTAACCCAGAAAGGCCTTATGGCAATCAAATTTGTTTTTTATTTCGGGTAAGATATTATTTTGACAATTAATTTCTGAACAATTGAAAACCAATATACGTTAAAAGATTAGACATCGTATCTCAATACTCGTTGATGCAAATAGAATCATTAGATTATGATATTTCTGCAAGAAATACAAAGTAAAATTCAGTTTAACATTCAATCTGTAAAAATATTCAATTCATTTTTTTTAAAACATCACTTCAGAGACATTGTAACATGAGATTCATATGTCATTTATTTCTCAAAAATACTTCAAGCTAATATACGAATGCAATTCAAAAAACAATAAAACTTTACTAAGCTAAGTTTGATCGATATTTGAATCCATCAAAAATTTTGTATGATGATCTTCTCTATGTATAACAAACAATAAACATAAATGATGACACACAAGCAGCTCCATCTGTATCTTCATCATAGCGTACCAGTGGCTCACATTGCATAGTTTACCGGTGCTGAAAAATCACTAAATAGCCGGAGTTAATATAGAGAGCAGAACCGAAAACCAGTAGCCGCATAGCTGTGAAACAACATACAATTGCACTATCACACGTTTCTTTACCTCTCCAATGATAGTCTTTAAAAAAGGATTTATTGAGCAATAAAAGGAATTTCCTTCGCTAAAAATTGAGTCAAATTTTTTCCTGTCTCTTCTTTTTTGGGAAAATTATCAGAGGAAAAGTTCCAGGAACATAGCGTAAAATTGTGGAGTGAGAAAAAAAGAAAATGCAAAGGCTTTTTTTTTTTTTCTGATGGAGATCATTTGTGGAGACAATAAGTCATGACCAATTGCATTTCAGATTCAATGATCTCGAAGGTATTTACTAAAGAAGAGTTTGCAGTTTAGGAAAAAAAATACAATAAGGATTTCCATTTAACCGTTCAGTTTAATGATGGCATGTATAAACAGATAAGAAATAATGCAGAAGTGTATTTTTCGGTTGTTTCATAGTCAGGAAAATATTGGATCTTTTTAATTACATTTATGAGGATAAGTTACCATAAAATTCAACTTGAAAAACACTAATCAAAATGTGACTTATTTACATCACTTTAAAAGTAGCAATTTTATCCTATATCAGAAGTAGAATCAAAAATGCATATAATAAAGCACAAGAAAATGCATATATAAATATAATCTAATAATATTAAGATAGAGATGAAATAATGAGAAAACCCATTTGAATTCTTTTGAAGAATTATTTAATTTCTTTTTTAAATGAAGTTTAATAATTTTTATAAGTTTATTTCTTTCAAAGAAGGTAAGTATTTCTTCTCAGAATATCTCATCTCTATTGTTTTTACATATTAAGCTATTTTTGCAGCTTAATATGTAAAAACAATAGAATGGTATTCTGAGAAAAATGCACATCTTTGAAAGAAATAAAACATAAAAAATTTATTAAACTTCATTTAAAAGAATTAAATAATTATATGAAAGAATTCAATCCATATAATACTCTATCTTGAATAATTATTTTCTTATTAACAGCCAGTTTTTATACTTCTAGCAAAGAGCTTTATCAGTGGTGCAGTATAAATCTTATTAAAGACTAAGCCGACTAGCAATATAATTTCTGCAAAGTA
>BPLR01015992.1:0-23194 GCA_021605095.1 Caerostris extrusa | reverse complement strand
AGATTTTTACACAAAGCTCTTTTTCAAAGCATTTCCTGAAATCGTATTGGTATTACACTATCTGGGATAAGGCAGAAAATACATCTCGTTATGAAATGATAAAACAACTACTCAATAATTGAGAAATTTTTGTTAATTATATTTTTAATATGGAAATCGTTATAGAATGTATCAATAACTTTATAAAATATATTTAAAAATTGTTTTAATTAAATGTAGTTCAATCATAACAAAATAAACGTAACATAATCATTGATCAAGGATTTGTGAAATACAGCTTAATGCAATACTCTCAAGAATATTGACATTAAAGAAATATAAAACTTATACAAACTTTTCAATTACGACTAAAACTTTAGAACTAATTTCAAATAAAAACTGAAAAATTTATTTATATTATTCGATGAAAATATGAATACATATTAGGAATAATTATATATATTTGATACATAATGTATTATTATTTTGTTGAAAATTACGTTATAGATATGTGGAAAATTTATATTCAAAATATAATTGCTGACACAAATACTTTTCTTTCAAGCAAAATGTAGAGGTCCTCCACCACTAACTCATAATGCAGACGTGACGGCTGTAAAGCCCGTACTCACAAAGGGAGGAGTTGTCTATCTCTGCAAAGATATTTTGAACCAAAGAAACATGGGAACGTTACGTGTTCTTTTTTGGTAAATTGGAAAGGAGATACACCGGTATGTGAAATACGTAAACATATTATCTTTTTCCTTATTAATTCAATTCGATAATTTAGAAACTGCCATTCTCATTATTTTATTTTATTATTATTATTTTATTTTATTTTATTAATATTTTCACTTGCTGACGTATATATATATATATATATATATAAGTATCCTATCAATTCGGTAATTGATCTTAGATAAACTTAATGTTCATTTGAAACATTTCCTAATGATAGCATTTGAAACATTTAAGTGGCTGAATTAAAACTGCTAAACTAATTAATTAAGAATAAGTCCAGATCATTAGCTATATTTTTCAGTATTCATCGAATGGTATAACATCATATTATACGTAACATTCTAATAACATACATCTTTACTGCATAGTTTTATAGTTTCTCTGATACAACTCGAGACTTAAGACAATTGTAATATACGTAAAAATACATTTTATAAATTTAGAAAAAAATTCCCATTACGCAATAATTCAAAAGAAATAAGTAAGTCTGAAAATCTTTTTCGCAGAAATGTAAAATAATGATTATCATGTATCATAAATAAAACAATTTCATTTTAAGGTTGCTCATTAAAATTGGCGATGTGTACATATATATATTATGAAAATTGACATTTAAGATTTTAACTCAGGATATAATTTTTTTAAAAAACTTTCAGCTTCTTGATTCAAAGATATCGACCCATCAGAGGGCATAATTTTTGTCTGATGATGAGAAAACTAGATATCTAAATGGAGAACACCTGACAGTGAAATGTGGAGAAGGACTGACTCCTAGTGAAAGCAAAGCACGTTGTTCGAGGGGAGAATGGATTATCAGTGGGAAACTATGCGTTGAAAGTAATTAAGAAACTTTTTACTTTGATTTTAAGTTTTTTTAAAGGTACATTTAAGATGGTTAAAAGCTGTTTATCAAAATTGCTATGAAATTGGTAAAGAAATTGTATAATTGTGAAAAATTAATGCGTAAAGCAATATGATTAACAATGGTATTAGAGAATCCAGAGTACATGGATAATCAATAATAAAATATTGATATACAATTGACTTTCAACAATTTTTTCATTTAGAGAAATTATGATTCTTAGAAGAATAAAATGTAAAAAAAAAAATGTAGAAAATAGTCATATCATTTAAAAATGCACATAAATATTTTAATTATATTTCAAATGCATATAAAATTTTTACTGCACGTTTATGTACTTGTAAAATTTTTTTTTTTTTTTTTTTTTTAATTTTGTACACAATTATTTAATTACTTATACATTGTTTTGAAAAATAAAAAAAAAAAAAACGCCGTGAAGAAAATGATTTTTATTAATATTAAATATGAATAAATCCACAACAAATAATAAATTCTAGACTGTAGAAACCCTCAATTACTAGTTATTGTTCCTTAAAAAATCATTACAGCAACTTACCCCTTTTGCTTTGGATGCCAAAGTGCACGTGTGTACTAGGAGTGATAATAATTTTTAATCTGCTTTAAATTATGCCATACTGTTGATGTTGATCAATAGCGGCTTCAAGTGTTCTTTAAATTCAGCTGTTGTTCAAGATCCGTTACATTTGTGATGCCTGAATCTAACAGCCTGTCCCATGCATGTTTGATTGACAAAGGATCTGGAGACTTTATGGAAAATTATTCGAAGCAAAATAGATACTGTTTAGAGATGTTTGAATCATAAGGAACTTGGCATTTTATTGTTGGAAAATAACCAAGGATGAGCCATGAATGGTAATAGAAGGTGGCTACTAAAGACCACTGGACGTCATTAACATACCATTGAACTCTAATATACTGTATAACTAGAGGTGTCCTTTAATCATACTGATGATGATCGTCTACTATAAATAGCTCTGCTGATATTATAAAGATAAAAGAACTCTTTAAAGGCCATTATGTTAATTCCACGTCATTCAAGTATCGTGAGATAGTGGAAGGTAACACGTCTGGTGTGTAAAGGACTGAATCACATTTATTTGCCGTTGATGTACCTGGAGAAGTTCAGGAATGTAACACAATCATTTGATTTTGCATCATATTTGTAATAATGTTGTTTCAGAATCTTTACCTCCCTATGAATTCGTGTAGGCACCATTGTTGCAGCACCTTAGCACATCTGTATTCTAAACGTGCAGATGACAGCCTATGATCTACTAGCTTCAGGTATCCTGACGATGTGTCGCTTTTTCTATATCGTCTTTTTGTCTGTATGACAACGTTGTAACCCGTGGGAAAGTTCGTCGCCTGGCACATAGATGAATTTCTATGGAAACTGAATATTTTTGGAGTTTTCCTTCTTTCAATTTGTTCACTTTAATAAAAAATTAATTTATAAAAATATTAAATAAGAAATCTAACGGAATATTAACGTTTTCAATAAAATAAATATTAATATGATACATCAAATAATACTGAAAAATTAATAATAAACACAAATAAAATAATTAATATAATTTAAGAAAAAAAACCAAAGAAAGAATACCGAAGAAAGAATACCGAAGATTTCTGTTTATTAAAATTAAAAATATTAAAGCCTAGGATTTATCAGCAGTTCTGCTATTTTAAAAATGGAAGTGTGTTTTGTTTCAATAGATGCAAGCTTCTTTTGGTTTTCTAATTCCAGTTATGATTATAAAAACGCTGTCATGGAAATGATTCCATGACTGTGATTTTCTTTCTCAAAAACAAATGTCAACTTTGTGGAAAAATTTTTTTAGAAAAAGACAATTTTTAAGCTTTCTATACTGTGTCCAAAAGTAAGACCAATTTTCTATTTAAAATTCCCGTAACGTATGGAACTTTACATTTGTTTTTCTTTTTTGGTTGCTGGCACTGTCCTTGACATCTGTGTGAAATTCGACGTCAAATTATTCATTAGTTTTTGAGTTACGCTTGGCTTTTGTGAGACGCTAAAACTGATTCCGGCGATTTTTGAAATTTCTGAATTAAACGAGCAAAGAATTTGCATTAAATTTTTTTTACGGAAAGGTATATAGAATGTTGCAGAGGGCATTCGGTGAGCATACCTATATCGAAAAAAAATGTTTAGAAGTGGTATAAACAATTCAAAAGAAGGCAGAGAAATCGTTGAAGACGAAAAGTCCTCTGGTTGACCATCCACCTCAACCGACGAAGCTCACGTCCAAAAAGTAAAGATTTGGTGCTTGCAAACCTCGATTTACAATTAGAGAACTTGCTGATGATGTTGGAATTTCAAAACGACCGGTCAATTTAACTTTGGGTCTCAAAGCGACAAATCTCGATTGGTACTGAAAATACAGAATGCGCCAGCTCACGTTGCATTGATTCTTTCCTGACTTCTTCGCCAGAAATGAAACATATCGTTCCACAACGCTAATTCCAAACCCATATCGTTGGTATTCACACCGTGCGACTTCTGGCTAAAACTCAAAAGACCACTCCGGGGACACCGTTTTGAGTCAATTGAAGAGATTCAAGGTGTATCTCCGCGCGCTTTGAAGGCCATCCCTGGCGATGACTTTTAGCATGCATTGAGGATTGGGAAAAAAAGTTGGCATAAGTGCATTGGGTCCGGAGGGAACTTTGAAGGCGATGAAATAAATTTGGAGGAATAAATAAAGAGTTTTTAAAAGAAAATAATTGGTCTAACTTTTTGGGCACAGTAGTACATTGGCCGATGTGTTGAGGAGTTTCAGATTGTGTTGTTCTAATGCAGTTGGCAATACAGAGACAACCATAAGCAAGGACTTCATCGCTGTTACTCATTTAACACTAACTACGGACACGACTAACGCTACCCTCCATAACGCTCTACGATCCTATTAGACTGGGTTCTACTGTTTACAAATGGATTTAATTTCTCAATTAGCTGGATTGCTTTGAAATTGCATTTAAGTGTGAATGACTGGCACTTAAATATGAGTGATTGGCATTTAAATATGAGTGAATGCCTTACTATTTTTTATGGTATGTAGTCAGATGTTGTTATAAATGTTAAGAAATATACAAAATGAATTTTGAAACTAGAATCTGGTTTGTCCCGACTTTTTCAACTTTTTTTTAAATGATTTGTTTTTCTAATGCAGCTGGCAATACAGAGACTATTATCTTTATGCCGTAAACAAGGTCTGCACCGCTGTTACTCATTTAGCACTATCCGGTGGGCAAGAAGCGTAGCTTGAAGCTATGCTACGGACGCGGTAGCACTAGACTCATAAAAGCTCTGAAACCCTATTAGACCGAGACATACGGTTTAATGTGGATTCTGAACCACTACAAACATCCATTGCAACGCCGAGACTCGAACCCGAAACCAGTTGAACCGAGCGCCAGACCGCTAGCCACTCGGCCATTAAGCTTATATTAATTCAAATGTAATAAAAGCATTGGCTATATAGCAGAAGGAATCAACAATGTATTTACGGAATTCAATGAATAAAGTTGATCTTTAATAAATTATTTATTTATTTAATAGCACAGAAGCATTTGTAACACATTTCCTGTTTTTATATATAACATGTAGTTGAATATTTTAACAAATATAAAGAAATAAGTGTAATGCTATTTCAAACTTAGTGTAGTGCTGCCGTTCCAGGATATCCCAAATGTGTTCTATCGGATTGCGATCCGGTGAGTTAGGCGGCCAGGACATTAACTGGAATTCAGCATCATGTTCCTGAAACCACACCAACACAATTTTAGCCTTGTGACAAGGGGCGTTGTCCTGTTGGAACATTCCATTTCCAGCTGGAAAAACAGAGGCCATGTAAGGGTGCAACTGGTCCCGCAATGATGTTCAGATACCCTGTAGCATTCATGGTCTGCTCTACCACAACCACGGGTCCCAGAGACGCCCAAGAGAACGTCCACCAAAGCATAATACCGCCACCACTGGCCTTTGTGTGACCTACTGTACATTGAGGGAGCAACTGTTCGCCTGGAAGACGGTGTATCCTGACACGGCCATCGGCGTGATGAATGACAAACCGTGATTCATCTGACCAGGCAACTCTCTCCCACTGATCCATGGACCAGTCACGATGTTCCCGGGCCCAGCGCAGGCCAAGTTGGCGATGACGCTGGGTCAGCAAAGGCACACGAGTGGGACGTTTGTTGCGTAGCCCATATCCAACAGTGTCCGCTGAACAGTGTGCTCCGATACTATTCTACTTGGCCCTGCATTGTATTGGGCTGTCAGCTGAGCCACTGTCTGGCTCCGGTTTTGATTCACCATGCGAGACAGTCTCTGACGACCTTTTTCTTTGATAGCGTGTGGACAACACCATGTCGTCTACTGCTGGTTTCACCGTGATTCATCCACTTTGCATAAGTAGATCGCGAACAACCCACGAGTCATGCAGTTTCGAAATACTTGTTCCGAGCCTTCGAGACATTACAATCTGCCCTCAATTAAAGTCGCTTAGATCCACCAGTCTTTCCCATCACACACAGAAGTAAGTGAAAGAATGATTCTTCAGGCTCTCCAGCCGCAGTTAAATACCACTTCCACCTGATCACGTGCCTTCCACGTCATCCAGGCGAGTTCATTGCAAAATGTAGGGGTGGTCATAATGATTTGGCTCTTGAATGTATGACGTTCCAGATACATTAAAGAAAAGTTTTTAAAAAATTAAAAATGAAAATACATCACAAAAGGTTTTGTAAATTTTCGTATAATAATAAAAAAATTTCGAAAAATTTCCTTTTAATGAATACGATTCTTTAAATGACAAAAAATCTATGCAAACATATTTCAAACGTAAATAATGTTTAAATAATAATAATTCTTTAAAAATATTTCAAAAAAATCGATCGTTATTTATAATTCTTCTTTATAAATCCTTCTTTATAAATTATAATTTTTTATAAACTTTTTTACACCAGTTTCAAAATTTTCTTTTACAAAAAAAATAAAATTAGTTAAGTAAATGAAATTTTGTTAATTAATGAAATGCCTTTGTTTGTATTAAATTCAAAACAAAAAAAAAATGTTATGTATTTTTTTCTACGAGGAGCTTTCGTATTTTATTGTAATTTTATTGAATGTTTTCCAGAACCATGTTCTGTGCCTAAAGTTGACCATGGAAAAATTGGAAGATATGTCAGGTCTTATGGTAGAGCAACGTTTCAAGAGGTTTGTTGTTATTACTGCTTCTGACATACAATGTATGTGAAACATACATTGTACACAACATACACAAAAAACATACATACAATAGTACAAACATTACATTCATAAACACGCAAAGCTATTTCCCTAAAAGTTAAAAAGCTTTAATAGTGAGATATTTTTTTATTATCACTTTTGTTATGAATTTAGTTTTTAGTAAGAAAAGAAAAAATTTACAAAACTGTTCAAAAGTAAACCAATACTAAAATGAAGATAATTTAAGAATAGTATATTTTTATTTCCAATAGCAAGGCAAGCACAAGTAAAAAATAGATACAAAACAAATACAAATGAATAAACACCAAAAACACGAGCATGACCGAGGACATTGACTTAAGAGTTCTCTCACACTCTGTAAAACACTATCTCCGCGTTGCCGCCAAGGACAGTACATCGTTGGAGGTGGTATTTGTTCATTTGATCTGCTGAATTATACATAGGGCAGCTAGACTTCGAAAAGATTTTAATGCGATAGGGATGTTCTGCTCGGCAGTCATAGCCAGTCAGAAGACGGAACTGGACGGCAGCAATTCGTCGCGGATTGCTGGGTATTGTTAGAAGATTTTCGGCACTTAATCTCGAGTTTGTAACTTGTGACATTTAGCCATTGTTTGATACATAATTTTTATAGTATGGAGTGACAGTGCCGTAGATCTCATTTGAAGGCCCGGTATCCACTGAAGTACGACCCGTTACATTTTTAAAGTCAGTTCCCGTAAATCATGTCGGCACTGGAAGATTTCTCTGACAAGAGTGGCTTGGATGAACTAATAGTCTGAATTGTAGCTTGTGGATTTAGACAAAATAATCACTCTATCGAATCTATCCTCAAAAATCAATAAATATTTCAAAGCAATTCGGACAGCCTCCACTTCTACATCAAAATCTTCTAATCAATATTTCCTGCTGAAGTGCAGATGGAAAAGAAGTTCGAAAATATCCGTGAACCTGCAGTAATGAGGTTTTCATAAAAGGAGCAATCCGCGTATACGGGCAACCATTCGCATTTTGGGTATCTTGTTTCAAAAGTATCAAGTGTATAAACTCCCAAAACTACTATAGAGCTGTTCTTAAAAGTTCATCTGAAAGAATTAAATTTGTTTCAATCTGAATACAATCAAATGGGTTAACGGCTTTTCCAACTCCTGAAAATCAGCTGGCAATTCAAGATTCTGTCTGACATTCAGGAGAAACTGAACAAAACCTTTTTGAGTTTTAAAATTTCTAGTGATGATTGGATACTTATAGTGATGATTGGATATTTGGTAGGGATCAAGCTTTAGCTATAGCTTTATCAGAGGTCAAAATTGCTCCATTAACGGAAACAGGCTCCTTTTTAAGAACCGGTCTCTTCTTTCTTATGTCTCTTGTTAGTTTTTAACTATTAAATTAAATTAACCTTTTGATTTTTTTCTTTAATTAAGTGAACATGCTTAACTGTCGAAAACGAAATTTTTTGTTCTTCCCCAGCTTCCAGAAGGCGCAAAGAATGAAAATAAGGAAAAGTTGTACCTCACTTGCGAAGCAAAGTACGAGCCTTTTGGAACCGCAATGATGAAAGAAGAGATAACATGTATTCTCGGTGAATTGTCAAGGATACCCCGTTGTGAACCAGGTAAATTTTAATGCAAGTAGAGCTATAAGCATACAAAAATATTGCATGTGGTAATTTTTATTAAAAAGCGAGAACTGTTTAAAATAACAGAAATTAAAGTTAAATCAGCACATCACAACCATACATGTTAATAAAAATCCTACACCTTGATATATGTACCCAATAGAATATTATGTTCTTCTCTTTAATTACATTAGTTTTGAAATAGAGCTTTCTTAATATGCTTTAAATACTGATCTTATTCAAAAAAATTGCATCGTATTGTGTTTCAAAATGTGTATTGAGAGAAGTACTTAAAGAATCAGAAAAATGTCTGACATAATACAATGACTTGTTATTTGGTTAAATGATCAAAGCAAAAATTCTTTCTTAAACTATTTTGTGTTAATATAGTAAATTGTTTTATTATTTATAATTTCACGAATTATGAAGTCTCTAGAACAAGTCAATCAAATTATTTTTATATGTTGCTCATGTATTATACCATAGAAGTCAATAATCTTTTCTTCTAGGGAAATTGAACATAATCAGGATAAGAAACATTATTTTTAATCAAAGGTTAATAGAAGATCTAACTATTCATTTAGCTAGAATTATTTAAAGATGTCAACACATAGGCGTCATTTTTAAACCATATATTTGATATTTGAGTTATATTAGCTCATTAAAGGGAGGATAAACTACTCCATGCTTTAAAAATCATTCGATTTATCGGTAAAAATAGTTGCCTAAACATGTAGATTTTATACAAAGCCTTTTCAAAACATTTCCTGAGAAATCGTATTGGTATTACTATCTGGAATGATAAATACATCTCGTTATGAAATGATAAAACAACTACTCAATAATTGAGAAATTTTTTTTGTTAATTATATTTTTAATATGGAAATCGTTATAGAATGCTATCAGAAGAACTTTATAAAATATGTTAAAAATTGTTTTTAATTAAATGTAGTTTAATCATAACAAAATAAACGTAACATAATCATTGATCAAGGATTTAATGAAATACAGCTTAATGCAATACTCTCAAGAATATTGACATTAAGAAATATAAAAAGCTATACAATACTTTCAATTACGACTAAAACTTTTAGAACTAATTTCAAATAAAAACTGAAAAATTTATTTATATTATTCGATGAAAATATAATACATATTAGAATAATTTATATATTTGATACATAATGTATTATTATTTTTGTTGAAAAAATTACGTTATAGATATGTGGAAAATTTATATTCAAAATATAATTGCTTTGACACAAATACTTTTTCTTTCAAGCAAAATGTGAGGGTCCTCCACCACTAACTCATAATGCAGACGTGACAGCTGTAAACCGTACTCACAAGGGAGGAGTTGTCTATCTCTGCAAAAGATATTTTGAACCAAAGAAATATGGGAACGTTACGTGTTCTTTTGGTACTTGGAAAGGAGATACACCGGTATGTGAAGACAGTAAGCATATTATCTTTCCTTATTAATTCAATTCGATAATTTAGAAACTGCCATTCTCATTATTTTATTTTATTATTATTATTTTATTTTATTTTATTAATATTTTCACTTGCTGACGTATATATATATATATATATAAAGTATCCTATCAATTCGGTAATTGATCTTAGATAAACTTCTTAATGTTCATTTGAAACATTTCCTAATGATAGCATTTGAAACATTTAAGTGGCTGAATTAAAAACTGCTAAACTAATTAATTAAGAATAAGTTAGGTCATTAGCTATATTTTTTTTCAGTATTCATCGAATGGTATAACATCATATTATACGTAACATTCTAATAACATACATCTTTACTGCATAGTTTTATAGTTTCTCTGATACAACTCGAGACTTAAGACAATTGTAATATACGTAAAAATACATTTTATAAATTTAGAAAAAAATTCCCATTACGCAATAATTCAAAAGAAATAAGTAAGTCTGAAAATCTTTTTCGCAGAAATGTAAAATAATGATTATCATGTATCATAAATAAAACAATTTCATTTTAAGGTTGCTCATTAAAATTGGCGATGTGTACATATATATATTATGAAAATTGACATTTAAGATTTTAACTCAGGATATAATTTTTTTTAAAAAACTTTCAGCTTCCTGTGATTCAAAAGATATCGACCCATCAGAGGGCATAACTTTGTCTGAAGATGAGAAAACTAGATATCTAAATGGAGAACACCTGATAGTGGAATGTGGAGAAGGTCTGACTCCCAGTGAAAGCAAAGCGCGTTGTTCCAGGGGAGAATGGGTTATCAGTGGAAAACTATGCGTTGAAAGTAATTAAGAAACTTTTAATTTGATTTTAAGTTTTTAAAGGTACATTTAAGATGGTTAAAAGTTGTTTATCAGTTAAAGAAATTGTATAATTGTACAAAAAATTAATGCATAAAGCAATATGATTGTTTTTATGGTATTAGATAAAACAAGGTAGATGGATAATCAATAATAAAATATCGATATAAAATTGTCTTTCAGCAATTTTTTCATTTAGAAAAAAATTATGATTCTTAGAAGAATGAAGAATAAAAAAAAATGTAGAAAATAATCATATCATTTAAAAAATGCACATAACTATTTCAATTATATTTCAAATGCATATACAATTTTACTACACGTTTATGAATTTATAAAATTTTCTTTTTTTAGTTTTTTACATACGTATTTAATTACTTATACATTGTTTTGAAAACTAAAAAAAAAAAACGCAATGAGAAAAATGATTTTTATTAATATTAAATATGAATAAATCCACAACGAATAATGAATTCTAGACTGTAGAAACCCTCTATTACTAGTTATTGTTCCTTAAAAATCATTACAGCAACTTACCTCTTTTGCTGTGGATGTCAAAGTACACATGTGTACTAGGAGTGTTAATGATTTTTAATCTACGTTAAATTATGCCATACTGTTGATGTCGATCAATAGCTGCTTCAAGTATTCTTTAAATTCAGCTGTTGCTCAAGATCTGTTACATTTTGTGATGCCCGAATCTAACAGCCTGTCCCATGCATGTTTGATTGACAAAGGATCTGCAGACTTTACGTAAGGAGCTTGGCATTTATTGTTGGAAAACAACCAAAGGATGGGCCATGAAGGGTAACAGAAGGTGGCCATGAAAGATCACTGGAAGTCATTAACATATACATTGAACTCTAATATACAGTATAACTAGAGTTGACCTTTAGTCACACTGATGTCGATCGTCCACTATATATAATTCTACTGAAGTTATAAGGTTATAGGAACGCTTTAAAAAGCCACTATGCTAATTCCACGTCAGTTTTAAAAAAAAAAACATGAGATTATTTTGTACTGACCAAATCTGATAGTCTGTTGAGATATTTAACTTTTACACTTTTTTTTTTTTTAAAGAAAACAATGAGTTAATTTAAATAAGATTTAGACATTAAATTCAGATTTTTTTTTATTTTACTTAAATACATCATCTATGTGTCAAACACAAAATTGGAGAAACAAGAATAGAAGCAGAACTAAATAAACTACTTGTTTAATTCATTTATACTGCAGTTAAATTAAAAATGTCTTTGATTTTAATTTTTAGGCGAAATAAAAAGAATACCGAAGATTTCTGTTTATAAAAATTAAAAATATTAAAGCACATGATTTATGGTAGCTTATCTATTTTGAAAATGGAAGTCGGTTTTGTTTGAATTGATGTAAGCTACATTTTGGTTGCTAATTCTAGTTATGATTATAAGAACACTCTCATGGATATGATTCCGTGACTGTGATTTTCTTTCTCAAAATCAACTGTCAACTTCGTGAAAAAACAGAAAGAAATAACAGGACAATCATATTACTTGAATGCGGGAAGTATGCATATATTATATTATTTCTTAAACACATTTTTTTTACTGTTCCTAATGTTTCTGATGTGTTGAGAAGTTTCAAATTGTGTTGTTCTAACGCCGCGGGCAATACAGAGATAATACAGAGACTGCCATAAGCAAGGCCTGCATCGCTGTTGCTCATTTAGCATTACCGACGGGGCACGTGTAGTTTGCTACGGATTTGCTACGGACTACCCCCCTCAACGCTCTCTACGATCCTCTGAGACCGAGACCTACTGTTTAAAGTGGATTCCGAACCACTACAATCGTGGCACGGCTGGTGGACCCGAACCCTGAAGTTTATGAAAGAAAAAATTTTTGATTAATAATTCCGATTTGAAACGAAACTTTTCATTACAAAATATCAGAGTTCTTATCTTTATTAATAGATGGATAAAGTTTGTGAAAATGCAATGATTTCTTTTAAATTAAAATTTGACGTATTTGGGCATTTTAAAATTTACTGAAAATCTTCTACTTCAATGCGCATAACTTTGAATTATACTAACACGTATTTTTCCATGAAATTTTGCAGTCTTTGCTCAATAATTCCTGCCATCATTTATCGCAAACAGAAAGGGAATATTTTCTGAATGAGATGAATTTTTTTCATTTCATGAAGGAAAATATTGTTTTTTATTATATAAGTATATAAGTATATATATATATATATTCAATCCAGAGTTTGAAAAATATGTTCATTTATGTTAGGCAGCTGCAACGTGGTCAAACTCGACAGAGGTGCCTTCACTCAGCAAGTTCAGAAGTCAGAGGGGCGTCTGTTTTTTGCCACAAAGAGGTGGATAGAATATGAAAAGGTAATTTTATATCCATATCTATATACCAGCAAATAGGAACAGCTTTTAAATAATTATATTTTATTTTGGCTAATTTAACTAACAGACGAAAAGTGCAAAACAACTCATAACGCCTAAAAGTTATACTTAAGTTATTCATGTGGGAAGAGCTAAGAAGTATATGTTTAACATCGTTTAATTTATCTAGATTGCAGTTGAAAATATCAGTGCAACATAGATTAAATCTATTTCAGTGTGAATTTATTTACGTTTCTATGGCCAATTATTTTAAAAGTTTGAAAATCCATGAAAAAAAGGGTTGATAATCGAAAAAAAGGGGGAGACTGGAAGTTGAGTGTTACAATATGCGTAAAAGCATCTCGCATTGATACTCAGGCTATTTTGTGGGGGGATTTTTCTGGCTTTCCTCACATGACACGAATAAGTGGGGCAGTTTCTCCTAAAGTGTCTTTCGAGAAAGTACTTTCCACCGTCACCAGACCTTGGTTCGTTAAGTACTTAAATAGTACATGATGTGGAACGAAATAAAAAGCATCTGAAATATAGAGATAATGTGCTTTTGCATAATAGTCGTTAGTATGTCATTTATATTAAAATGAGAACATAGTGTTCCAACTTTCGGACGATACCTCCATTTAAATTTGAAAATCCTTCTTTTCACTAAATTATATTCTTAAATGTCACCCAATAAATATATTTTGTACCTTTCAATTAAATGGCGATAAATGTATCGAAGTTCTTTTGTTCAGCATTGCAAGCAGGTCCTTCCTTCCTCACATTACCACTATCCGGCGTCAGTTACACTCACTACGAAGTTTTATTAAAATTTTGAACAATATGCTATCTTTTTTTACAATGTAGGTCATCTGCTGTATTCAGTTCGTTCTAAATTGTTCTCATTTAGGTAACTCTCGGCGGTACAAAAAGTCCCGGCTCTTCACTTTACGTGGCTTGTAATGAAGGATATACATTTCAAGGAACAGGTGCAAATGATGTGGAAGTTAAATGCAGAAGTGGCAAATTTTATCCAAATCCAGTGTGCCTTATAAGTAAGAACTTTTTTTTTTTTTCCGTAGAAGACTTACTAATTTAACTTGAATATAGTATATTTTTTATATAAATATTATTCGAAATCTATATAAATTTTATTGTAAATTGATATTTACATTATATAAAATTTCTATGTATTTAATTAAAATTTTTAATGAAATTTACGTGATACATAAAAATTCTAGGTAGAGACTACTACCATAACTAATTGATAATTGTTTCTTGAGGATAGATTCAATTTTAGTATATTTTGTTAATTAACTTGTTAATGAAATAAAATATAATATTTAACTCAACTCTGAAATTAACACAAATTTAGTAAACAGAGAAAGATGCCTAGTTTTGTTATTTATAAATGTTAAATTAAGGTAAAGATTGTCACGTTTTTATTTTTATACATCGATTTTTTTTTCAAAAATTACTTCTTAGAAAAACTATATATATATATATATGAAAATTTGCTTATTTGTGATATATGTTACTTATTGAGACATATTAAAAGTGAGCCATATCTATTATAGCCAGAATATGTTATACGGATCCAAGCAAAAATCAAAATCAATATAAACTCATGTTTGTGAAAATTGCAACACCATGAAGGACTTACGCGAGTGAGCTGAAATTTTCAGGAAATGCTAATTAGCGCCTGATATGCAAATGATTAGAATTTCAAATCCGTAGCACATGCGTATGCTGAGCAGCGCCCTCTGAACGGCGGATGGATCCGAATAAATAGACGGCTGTAGCGAGGCGTGTATGGTTATCGGTGGTTATCTGCTAGTGGTAAGCGTTAGCTCAATCGTTACTTATGCCTCTTCGATGAAAGAGAGCGAGATTTGAACAACTTACAGAGTTTGAACGGGGAGAATCATCGGCTTCGTGAAGCTGGATTGTCTTATCGTGTAGTAGCCACTCGTGTGCAGCGTAACAGAAGCACAGTGTTGCGTCTTTGGAAGCAGTGGACGGACGAGTGTCGGACAACCGGAAATCCGGGAGTGGACCCCGAAATGTGACGTCAACTCGCGATGATAGACACCTGGACCGCATGGCGCTGACGGACCGTACAGCTTTCTCTAGGCAATTGGCAGCACAGTGGTCAATAGCTACAGGTGTTTCATTGTGTGCTTCATCAATTCGTAGACGTCTGCTGCAGCGTGGACTGCGCGCAAGAACTCCTTTATACAGGATCCCTCTCACGCTAAACCATCGCCGCCTGCGGCTACAATGGGCCGCTCAGCATAGAGACTGGCGTGCTGATTGGCAGCATGTCGTGTTTTCTGACGAATCCCGCTTTAATTTGTGGTACCATGATGGCCGCATTCCTGTCAGACGCTATGCCGGTGAACGCCACCTTCGGGAGTGCATTATCGAACGCCACAGTGGACGAACACCGGAGTTATGGTCTGGGGTGCCATAGCATATCATGGACGATCTCAATTGCTAAGACTTGTGGGAAATCTGAACAGCAACCGGTACATCAGTGAAGTTCTACAGCCCCAAGCTGTTCCCTTCCTTCAACGCTTGCCAGGCGCTGTATTTCAACAGGACAATGCCCGCCTATTGCTGTTCGCTATTATTGTTCAATCCTTCTTTGCAACGCGGCAGGTACAACTTCTTCCTTGGCCTGCATATTCCCCGGATATGTCGCCGATTGAACATGTGTGCGTCTCGCTCGTGATCCTCGTCCTGTTACTTCTGCAGACGAACTTTGGGGGCGCATACAAACAATATGGAATACTCTTCCTCAGGCAGACATTCAAAATTTGTTTGACTCCATGCCACGTCGTGTAGCAGCACTTATTGCGGCGCGTGGTGGCTACACAAAAATACTGATTCCGATCTCTTGTTATTGTTTGTTTGCTTTGAACATTTAATCATTTATTTGTACCCCTACCACTCAACTGTGTATTAAATTTCATTCAATTATGACGATTCCTTCATGGTGTTGCAATTTTCACAAGCATATGTACATTTAAATCAATAGATGACAAATTTCTTTAATTAAGCGTAGTTGTTTATATTCAAGCACAATTTCTGTAAGTATGAGTATGTCATTAAGAAATCATTTATTTTGCCATGTTTATTATTTTATATGTCTTTTATCCTATAGCGCTTAAATTCGTAAGCGAGAACAAGTTCAATGTAAATTCCTTCTGATAAAAAAAAAAAATTACAAGTAACTATATAGTTTTTTTCCTTTCATAAAAGAGCCACAATTTTATATGCTGCTTAGGACAAAAATTTTTTTTCATATATATATATATATCCACTTGATCGACAGCAACATCTAACCTGAGAAACCGTGTATTCTCATGGAAGGAGGAAAAGGGGGGCAGCTTATGTTTTGGTGGAGCATCCGTAGGTAGAAGTCTGACTTGGCTTCGTGAAGCTAAAGAGGTGTAGGACAATGCCTTACAGGAAAACCTTTAGGGGGAACTATTCAACATTTGCGCGCCATGTGATAAAAAACCCGGGAAACTCCCACTAGGTAGTCCGACTAACGAGGCAAGATGCTGAACATCACAAACGATATCGAGTCTCATAGTTTTTAGAAACAGTGTCTACAACAATGCAGTCAGCGGATGGGACCTCCACCTTAATTCTCCCCGGCGGTGCGCGTAGTCACTGACCCCCGGGTCGACATATATAAATAGTTTAATATATTTATATTAAAATATTTCGTTTAAATAGTTTCGAAAAAAAAATTTCTGAAATATTTTTCATGGTACTCTAAATGTAAAAACATAGGAAAAATCAATTATATACGTTTATTGAAACATTTGTCATATGAAAAATATTTTAAAAATCCGCTTTGTTTAATAGGATTAATATGACGTTTAAGATAAAAGCCTTTTATTGAAAATACTTTTAAGCACATCATTTCCATCTCCAATAAATTTTAATATTTATTTGTATTTATACACTCAACTCTTTTCAGCTGGCGTTCCATATGATTATGAAGAGGATTCAAAGCAAGATGATTCCTCCTTTGTGAATGAGGGTTCAGATGAAAGAAACCCACCTGAGAACAAAGAGATTGACAGGGCGATTTCTGTTGTGCATGAAGAAAATTCGAATCGTCAACCGGATGTCGACAATGCTGTTTCACCACCCGCATGTACTTGCACTTACACAGGCCTTGATGATAACGTTATCGCTTACTATGGCACAGACATTTTAAAATACGGCCAGCAAGTGAAAAAAAATGAAACAGTAAAGTTTCGATGTCGTAGATTTGGCTTTCATCGATTAACTGGAACGAAAGAAATCACCTGTGAAGATTGCCGACCATGGCATTCAGCCGAATATCCTGAATGTGAACTTCCAGAGACAGGTAAAATTTTATTATTTTTTTTATTTTAAAATGAAATGGCCTTATAAAATTATAAATAATGGCTGAAATCAAAAACAGTTGTAGACCATAATTAACGTTATTTATGGTCTACAAGCTATTATTTTTCTTATTTTGGGGAGGGGGGCACACATACTTTTTTACTTATTTTTGACTTTTTATTTAGACAGACTTAGACTTTATTTTTGTTCCTTTAAATACATATATCACTTTATTACTTGACAATGTCTTTATCTGTTCATCTTAAAATTCATTTTATTAATTAAATTTTTAGGTTAAATTTTTTTTTTTTTTTTTTTTAACTTATAATGAAATGACCTTATAAAATTATGAATAATAGCTGAAATCAAATATATGCTTTTGCTTTTCTAATATTTGTAATTTAAAATATTTGAATTTTTGTATCTTTGTTACGCACGAATTATCAGTCTGGTAAAATAATGGTTAACTTCACAAAAAATCTCGCAAAATTTTTGTCATTTTTCCTAGATTTTATCTGGAAAAAAATTTTTTGTGGAAGTTCCTTAAGTGTATATAAACTCCTTTTTAGTAAAACGAGCTTGATCATTATTAACATTGTAATTTTAACGAATAGCTTTTTTGCCTGTCCTTTATGCAAGTGTGCAAATTGATTGTTTTGCTGATTGGAAGTTGATATTTAAATAAAACTCAATTTTGAAGTAAATGGGATTTTTTTATTAAACATTCATTCACTAACTCAGATATCTTAATTGGTGTCCTTTGTTTACACTTGATTAATATATATGAAGTCTATAATTCCCTGCCTTAACAAAAATATGCCTTATTATAAAATATACTTTATAGTAAAAAAATGCCTTATAGTCAAACACAGGCACTGTGATAATTATAATTGATTCTTCCAAGTGGGAAATTTTTCCGAGTTTTTATGTGTATTTGATGCAGAGCAATTACCCTGGAAAGTCTTACGGCTGACCTTAATTCCGGTTCTATTCACACGAAATGGACATGAATTGTTAAATAGTTTTATAAGATAATAAATAAAAATTAAATGAAATAATCCGTTTTTATAAAATGTGGTTTTTTGTTAATATTGCATTCTAATAGTTGTGAAGTTTTGAACAGTTTTTAAATGTGATTTATAAAAAAATCTAAAAAATAAAAAATATGGATTATACATCACTTATATCATCTATCTTAGCTTATCAGATTAAAATTCTGTGACAAATCACCTCTTAACCTACAATAGAGGAGGTGTACTTTTGAGAGTTATTATCAACCTGATGTCTCAAATACAGGTTGCTTTACAAATAAAATAAAATTTCTTTATCAAAATATTGACCTGCTATTTCACCTTCTTGTTGTTTCATACTCTGAACATTTTTAGATCGAGTTATAAAAAAATGTGCGCACGTTTCATAAATTAAATTAATTTTCATGTGATACTAATATAAAGTTAATTTCTACGTTTGAAAAATTTCTTTTATTTCATCCATTATTTGTTGTGTTGAGTGTTTTAATAAATAAATCTTATTATATTCAACTAAATAAACAAGTTTGTATTATATTCTTTTAGTTAATAATAATTTTCTTAAAATTTTAAAAAGTATCCAAAAATGAAATAATGCATTAAATTTGAAAACAAATGTCAATCCTTATGTTCATATTAATAATAAAAATAAGTTTTCCTGACTATTTAGTGAGGAAATCCTATATTTTGTGACAAAGTTATCCTCTACATTCTAAATATACTAAGGATTTACAACCGTGACATAAATACAGTTTTCTCCTTTTCTTTGGGAAAGACTGTTTATTTTGTTCCTTTAACTATATTACTTTATTATTTGACAATGTGTTTATCTCATTACTTACTTGAGTCTAAAAGAGATGTAGCATGTTTTAAGGATGGAACATAATAAAATACAGTATTCATAAAACTAGAAACTACATGTAACCACATGTAAAATTAGTAACTACATGTAAAATTAGTAACTAGATGTAAAAATAGTAACTACATGTAAAATTAGTAACCACATGTAAAATTAGTAACTACATGTAAAAAATAGTAACTACATGTAAAATTAGTAACTACATGTAAAATTAGTAACCAAATGTAAAATTAGTAACTACATGTAAAATTAGTAACCACATGTAAAATTAGTAACAATATGTAAAAATAGTAACTACATGTAAAATTAGTAACCACATGTAAAATTAGTAATTACTTGTGAAATTAGTAACCACATGTAAAATTAGTAACCACATGTAAAATTAGTAACCACATGTAAAATTAGTAACTACATGTAAACTTAGTAACCATATGTAAAATTAGTAACTACATGTAAAAATAGTAACTACATGTAAAATTAGTAACCACGTGTAAAATTAGTAATTATTTGTGAAATTAGTAACCACATGTAAAATTAGCAACCACATGTAAAATTAGTAACCACATGTAAACCAGATGTAAAATTAGTAACCACATGTAAACCAGATGTAAAATTAGTTACTACATGTAAAATTAGTAACCACATGTTCTATTAGTAACCACAAAATAGAATGAAAGAAATAGGCGGTTTGCTGCATAACTGAATACAATTTGAACTGAAGTATTTTTGCTCTACAATTTGAACTAAAGTCTTTTGAATAGGAAAGATTGGCCTCCACATTCACCAGATCTAAATTTACGCCACTTCATTTTGCGGGGCGATTTATGCAAAACTGTTTACTGTAAATAAGTTTTAAATATTAAGTGAAAGAATTAGAACAGTAACTCAACTTTACTATAAAAATAAAAGAATTTGCAGAAATTGAATGCAGATTTCACTCTTTTGTTGCGTGCGTCATATCATTTGTAGGCATTCCATTCTGACTCTAATCCATTCCGATGCGATTCTGCCATGGTCACGATGCATTGATATCAATTAGTTGAATATACATTTGAGTACACCTGAATTTTGTTAGAACTGTCTGCTCTTTGGACATCCACTAATTTCATTCTATTATGAATAATAGTTTCGAATCTGTTATTTAAATATTAAGAAAAATTCATTCACGCATATCTTGTAAATTTCATTTACATCATGCATGATTCTTTATTTTTCAACACTTTATTTTGTAGGAGAGGCAATTCTTGGGTTTCCACCTAATTCAAGATATTTACCTGGGAATACCGTTGTAATAGAGAAAGGAGCAACTGCAATCATTATGTGCTTTTTAAATGGTTTAAATAGATTTCCTACTTGGCAGTTCCAAATCTTCAAATTGTTCAAATAAGAGGTAAAAAATGCTTTAATGTATATTTAATTATTTCTTTAGAGTGTAAAATATTTTATCAATTATTGCTTTTTAATTCAATATATCCACAAATATTTAATGATATTCTTATTAAAATATGTTGTCGTATAAAAATCCTAACACTATCGATAAATATTTTAAGTGTTATTTTTTAAACATTCCTTACGTAAAGGAAAATAATGAAGTGTGAATATTAAAACAGATAGTAAAATAATTACAGAGAGTTTTTCAAATACTAATTAAAAAATGAATTCCAAGTTAAAAAAAAAAAAACCTCTTAAAATAATATTATGAGACAAGTATTAAAGTATTTCATATTTTGACGATATCACTTTTGATGAAAAGTCCGTTACAGTCACCATCCCTGCCTGAAAGCATACGGTACTTCTGGACAGGATTGCCGTTTTTGATGAAACATAACCTATCAAAGTAACACAATGTTACACGTAAAATGAAATAAAGCAGGAAGGTAAATGCTTTTTAAACAATAATTATAAAGGCCAAATAAGCAATTTTTATATCAAACTCTTCAAAATGCTCAAATTTAATTTTTACAATGACAATATTTCCAAAATGTAATTATCTAACCACGTTATTGCCCAAATTTAATAAAGGTTTTCTTTCATTTGCTTCATTTCGCCATTAGAAAACAGGTGAGAATTATGTGTAAGATTTTAAATAAGTAAAATTATATAATACCATTTTACAATGTATTACCTTGTTGAAAAATGTAACTATTTTTACAGATATAGTGCTATCAGGTCATCCTAGTAGAGTGTTGTATATTTCTAATATAAGTGAACAACACAATGGACAATACGAATGTAATCGTTATCCTGATCGAAAGAAGGTCTTCAATATTCAAGTAAAAGGTATGTTCGTCTTCGTTTCTTAATTCATGTAATATTTTCCTGAATGTTCTATTAAATTACTATGATTTATAGTAACAAGTAAGAGTTTTAAATAGATTACTTGCACAGGATAAATTTACTTCATACAGTTTCAGGATTCAGTTCATTGATAGATTATTTCATGGGTAGTTAATTTTATTTCTTAAGTAATTTAATTCTGTACCATTTATTGTCAATGAATACTTTGACATTCTTTATCTATTTATATCCTTTCCTGAAATTAATACAACTTAAAAACATTTAACTTTTTTTTTTTAAACGCTGCGGAAATATAAATTTCACAAAAATAAATTAAAAACAAGAATAAAAAAGAACGCTTTATTGAATAATTTATTACTAACATTATCTTTTATTAATTCTGTGAAATTTAGCCCCATATCTACTAAAATGAGACGATATAATGTAACTTATTATTATCATGTATTGTGTTACATTTTCTAATTTCTCAATGTTTTCAAAAGTTTGCAAATTTTTGAATAAACTAATATTTTTGCAAACTTAAATAATTATTTTCAATTCCAACAAGAAATTGCTCGAAGTTTGATGAAAGTGAATTTTACATTCACTACGACAAACTACAAGCTGTGAATAGTAGTGCTTCGCTTTCGAGCAAAGATAAAAATAAAAAAAGTAGTGGGGCCAAACGTGCTCACTTGCTTGCCTAATGGAAGATGGTCTGGCAATCCACCTCGTTGTCAAAATGAGTTCTTCTTTATAATATGCAAAATATATACATATATTTTTAAAATATACATAGGCAAAATTTATTTTTAAAATTCTACAACTTTTTAATGAAGATAAAACCAAATTGTCTCCATGTAACAAAAATGCTAGTTTGAATACTCTAAAGAATTTAATTATCATTTCAATCATCACTCGATGCGATTAGTTTTGATGAAATATTTTTCAGTGTGTTTTTATAAAGAAGGTTTTAAGAAAAACTCATCCTAATTCGGTGAATATTCTGAATGGAGGAACTACTACATGTTTTGTATTGGCAGAATGTGTAGGAGTGAGATGAGAAAACCTTTCGGTGTATGCAAATCACACTTTTTCACATCTACGTGATTGAACGCTATTTGGTAAGTTGCAGGTTATGTAGATATATTCTTTTTATGTTTTAGAAAGGTAAAATAATCAGCTAATTTGGTACTACTAATGCTAATGTAGTACTTGAAAATTCTCGTACATCAAATATATCTTGCGCTGCAATAATTTTTCTCTGAACGTGATGAATCTTTTATGGATAATATTTCAATCAGTTTGAGAGTGGTTCAGAAATGTGAATGTCTTCCAATATATTTCCTTTTCGCTTAATTGCTCTATCCCAAGCGTACTAAAATTTTAGGGAAATGAAAGGTTCTTTCCTCTACAAGTTCCCTCTGAGTATTTTGCATGATCAGTGTGATCAATGCAAGTACA
>BPLR01015991.1:0-34453 GCA_021605095.1 Caerostris extrusa | reverse complement strand
TAAGATCTCTATGTATATTTTTATATAAGATCTATATGTATACAGATATGAATAATGAAAAATCTTTAAAAACACTTGAATGTTAAGAAACTACTGAAGGTAAACAAAAGTTGATAATGTTTTTTATAATACGACCTTGATTACTCTATAAAAAAATATAATTATTTAGACAAAGTATGTTTATTGTAAAAAAAAGTAATAAATATTTTCAATAATTATTAGAATCATTCAACTACTAAATTTGAAAATAACTGGTTTCTAGTTAAAATCGGAGTACATGGCTGGCATGGTTTGGTTGAATTGAATTGAAATGACCATGTGCAACCCACTTTCTGGGAAAAGTGAATCTTGTTGATTGAGTCATGACTGGGTTACACACTCTTTTTAATCTTGTACAACGCATCTTTGTTCACTGCACAAAATGACCTTATAGCACCAAACCAAACTTTGTTCACTGCTTCAAGTAGAAGAGCGTTTCCAAGTGTATAAGTTGATTGGCAGTTATCTAACCTTCAGGATCGAAACTACTTAATATTTAAGTGATGGGCATCTTTCTAAAGGTGGAAGTTGTCTCATAGAGTAGTTCCAACCATATAAGTCCTTATTAGCTCCATTGTAAGAATTTGATTTCATCATTTTTTTTGGCTTCATGTTGGGCAGTGTGCAGTGTTGGATGCAAATTTATCATTAAAATTTCTTGCCTAGGAAGAGTTAATTAACTCATCTTCGAACATTCTTGATTTTTACCTAGAATTACTTATTATTCTGTGAATAGGGAACAGAGTAACTGTGAAAGCATAATTTCTGAAACAGGTCTTCTACTTGTATTTCTAAACGAAGCAGTTGCAAAGTTAAGTAACTAAGGTGTCGAAGAATAACTAAAAAAGGATGACACAGTAGCTACGAAGAAATTCATTCTAAAATTCTGTGTTCTATCCTAAGAAGTGATATAGTTATGGATGCTTGAATTGTCAAAATATTTGCTGTGAAGAACAAATATGTGCAAATTGTGCAACTACTGGTTAGATAATATTTTGGCAACTCCAAAGGATTTAAAACAAACTCCTTGAAATTTAAGTGTAGTAATTAGATAAATAAATAATTTCTTTGTTTAGCTTTGTGATAACAGAAATAGAGTAAAAGAAATTTTATATAGTTTTTTTTTTTTTTATGACAAAAAACCCCTTAAAACCATGTTCTTTTTAATTGTAGTGTTCTATTACTTCAAATGCCTGTGTTATATAAAGTATAGTTTTAAGATGGCAAGTTAAGAACAAAAAATATTTAAAGAATTATATTATACTTACTTTTTAATTTAATTTGCAGTAAATACATGAAGTAATTGCATTTATATTTTGAAGTTTGTTAAACTTTTTTTCTTCTGTGATTATTATAGATTTTCTACGGTTTAAACATTTGAAAATATGCTATTTCTTAAGTGAATTTTTCCCTCCTGGTGATGAAGTTGTTGAGCTAATTTTAGCAGCATTAAACAATTTTAGCTTTTGCTATATCATTTGTAAAAATTATTTTGGAAAAAAAGTCATTATTTGAATTTTTATACTGCAAACGAATAAATTATTAAATGTTATATTAAAATTTGTATTATTTTTAAATGTGTATCATAATAAATCTAGTAGTAATTTTTTTTTTTTTTTTTTTTTTATCTTTGTTATAAGTAAAACATTATTGATTTAAATTAAACTTTAAAATGTCTTGAAATATTTGTTTTTATATTGACTTTTAAAAAATTATAATTTTAATAATTTTTTTTTTTACAAAATACCTTTTGTAAGCATTTAACGATTATCCCCATCTTTTCATTATTACATGCAATATTGAAACTGTTGATTTTTTTAATCATTTTTATTCATGCAATTTATAGTTGTCATAAAATTATTTAGGATAGTTTCTTCCAATCATGTTGCTTAAAAAGAAAATTACATGTTATTTAGGTACAACTCATCCTCCTCTAACAAATATATACTTAATGCAAATAATGGTTGAGTTAATTTATAGAATATATAATTTTACTTTAAAAGTCTTAAAAATCTTATTTTAAAAAGTTCATAAAAATGTTATACATATTAAGATACGAAATTAGCATGAGAATTTAAAAAAAAAAATAAATTAAAACTTGATCATATTTTGCAATAGATGTATTTATTAGTTTTGTGAGATTTAACTGATAAGAGTTTGTTTTAAAAAATTTAGTTATTGTATATATTATTTGTAATTTTATGAATTATATTTTATATAATTTGCTGTGAGATATTGTAAGTTGGCTTTTTCTCTCTCTAGATGGCAAATATAACATGTTGTGAAGCTATTGAATTTATTTCTGTGTTGCATCGGAAATGCCAGAAAGAAATTCACTATTTCATATTGGTATATTTTATGCTAACAGATTTTAAGGCAGATTCATTAAATTGTTGTACTAAAGTAAGTTTATGTGCATATAAATTCTCTGTTGTTTTGAAATTGAAAAATTCTCAAAAATGTAACTTTATATAAAAAATATATATATGTTGTTAAAAAAGGAGAGTTAGATAGTGGTTCTTAAACTGTGGGGCATGACCTTCAAAAGGGTCACAACATATTTCCTACTTATAAAAATTCAATTACAAGTCAATAAGAAAGTTAACAAAAGTTATATGGAAGTCTTATTTATTATGAATGTCTTAATTTACTAATAATTACTTGCACATTATAGAGTAATTTAAAAGCTAAAGATATGAAGATTCCTTTCACAATATATTTATAAAAAAATTTTTTTATTTATTTGGCTAGAAATAGATGTTAAATACACACACACTAAAACCAATATCCATTATTTTTAAATATTCATATTTTTTTACAGTATATAAAATGTAATTTTTTCATTACAAATATAAAAATAAAACATCTTTAACATAAAAATATCTTAATTTTGAAGAAAAAGTCATTCATAATTGAAATGAAGTAAACAATAAATTTAAGCTACTATGTTAAAAAGTTGTTGCAATAAGACACATATTTCATAAAGGGCAATTGGTTAAAATAGTAAACAGACTGAGAATCTTTGTCTAACAAGCTTATCAAATATATTGAAAAATTTTTTTTAAAGTGTTTATTATTATAAATGTATTATTATATAATATAGACAGACATATAAGATATGTGAATACTTAAAGAACAAATTTTAATTGAATATTGACAAATTTATGCTACAAACACAGAATGAATTTTTTTTTAGCTTTGCCAAAAAAGAAATAACCCTTATGTTGAATGTTTTCTCCTGTTGAAGTTAATTTAAAGACATGTCTATTCCAGCTATAATGAATGATTACTCATAAAATTATCCAAACGATTTAAAAATATTTTGCATTTACATGATTTCGAATTGTACACAGTAGCTTATGTTGTGCTGTGTGTTTTGCTTACATGTTCTTTCAGAATGAGGCTCGTGAAAAACGTATAAATATCTATTTGAGCTGTAGCATACCAATGACACAGGACACATGGTGAAAACATATGTTATCATCTATATAATTGGATGTAATTGCCTATAAATCATGAAAATTATATTCATAAAAATCAGCAGCTTCATAAAATACAGTTGTAGTTTACCTGTTAATGCCATCAATTAATTCTGGTCATTTATAATTTACTTTTTATCTGTTCCTTAATTGTTAGATTTCACTATATTTCTGGAAAAAATAATAATTAGAATTCCTATAGTTTTTTTTTTTTTTTAATGCAAATACTAATGCATTTTCTATAAAAAACTACAAATTTGAGTTGATGTTATATGATCATTTCAGTTTGGCCATGATTTTGTTAGTTAAGAGTACTGGCTGGAATTAGATGGTAGTTCTTGTGAGAAAGAGGTTATGGGTTCAGCTCTCGTCTTCCCTTGACATAAAAGCAATTACTCACCCTAGTACATTAAAATTAATATTAAAAAAAAAAAAAATCTACTGTGGCTTAACATAAAACTTGACATGCATTTAAAGTAACATTTTTTTTTTTTTTTTTACTGTTGATCTGGTTGATTGATTTTGTGGTATTCTGCATATGAAACACAATGACCTTAAGGACTTCAGGGATTTATTGAGTCAATTTATTTTTGACTTAAAGGTAATATATCGAGTTGCTGGTAAATTTTATAGGCTAATAAATGTTCCTTTTATGACATTTAGGAAGTATTACATTCGAATCATTTGAATGTATTTTAATTTTAAGATATTTAAATGTAATTTGCTATTATTTACATATATTGCATGGTGTTTGGTAATGAAATAAAGTTTTATCCTCTCTAATACAGCATCTGTACATTTTTATTTCAATAATTGCAGTTTAATATTTTTTATATGTTTCAAATACGACAAAAACTAGGCGTTTTTATTACAAGATGTTTTCATTTAAAATAGTGTCTATAATATAAACACCAATTGTAGGAGAATTCTAATTTTTTAGAGTGTATGTGTAGTGTGGGCCTGAACGGCCGCGGCTTGCGCTCGGTACCACAGGTGTCGGGCTCGAGTCCCGGTGGTACCATGGATGTTTGTAGTGGTTCGGAATCCACTTTAAACTGTGGGTCCCAGTCTAACAGGACTGTAGGTGTAAGGCTGACAAACCTACCCCATAAAAAAAAAAAAAAAAAAAAAAAAAAAAAAAAAAACGTCGAAATCTGTCAGTAGGCGGACAGCCTTGGCTCACCATGGGGCTGTTGCGCCAGTCATGATGATGATGATATATGTAGTGTTTTTGTAACAAACAAAAAATTACTCTAAATGTAAAAATTTAAATTCCCTGTATTCCATTTTTAAATGCAAGTTTAGGATATCAATATTGATTCCTAAATAATTAATCTTTGTTTGCATTAATACATTTTTATGGCTTTAACTTATAATTTATGCTGCAAAAGCCGTAAGAATCATCCCAATGTATTTGTATGTTATTCAACATTTAAAAGCATGTTTAACATTTTTTTTTTTTTTATATTTTATAGGAGCTGGGCTATTTGCTATTGAAATTCTTTGAAAAGTATGATTATTCTGTTCAAGCGATCCATTTTTGTTCTACTAAACTTTTTCTTTCGGCTTCTAATCCACATTTATATATCTTTGCTGATTTGGCTAATATGGTAGTAAGTTAGAATTTTTTTTTGTCAAATATCATAAATATATTGTGTAGTGAGCCTGATTTTATTATTTTGATGCAATGCACTTTTCATTTATCATCAAATGGTTTGTCAATGTAGCTTAATTTTAAAATAAGCTTTAAAAACATGTTCTGTGCAACTGATATTTAAGATATACCTAACTGAAATATTTATTTAATTAAATTTATATAATTTTTGCCCAAGAAATGGCTTCTTATTCATCTCAAGAATTTGTGATATAAATTTATTTTATTTTATCTGCATTTATTTTTGCATAGTATCTTAAAAGCATAAAAAGAAATTAAAAAAATTTCTGCATGTAAAAAATATTAATTTCGCATTGTGAAAGGGGTAATTGTGCATTATTTATTGATTGTGATACAAGGCATGATCATATTCTGGACATACCTAGGATTTTTGCAGGGTTTTTTTTCCCCTTTCTGAATTTAAATTTAAGTTTAAAATATTATTTATGATCTAAACATAATTGTATTAAAATTTAGTCTTTCTATTTAATTACATATGTGATTGTTTAGTTTGATATCTGGATAAAAAATAGCATCTCAAGTATTCTTTTCTGATAGATTTTGCATATATGAAGAGATAGTAGATATTTTCCTGGTATCAGTATTTCGCTAATTGAGAAGGAGACATTACAAACTTTGTCAGATGTGATTTTTGTATTATGATGCATTAAGAGTGCTAATTTCTTAATTTTATATAACCTTATAGTATTAGAAGTATTATTTAGAATGAGAGTCATTGGAAGACTTGATTTCTTTCTAGAGTTTCTTAAAAAAAAAATAAGTAACAACCATGAAAGAAGAATAATGAGTATGGTAGGTAACTGTTGTGGTGCAGCTAGAAGTAGCCTCTTCAAACAAATATCTTATCTGATTTTGACATAATTTCATACATCAAAATCGGGAATTTTTTAAAAATGGCTATTTTTAAGTCATTGAAGCTGTTGTTTATCTTTATATTAATGTAAACACATTTTTTTAAAAAATTTTATACAACTAGAGAAACTATATATTTCAAGATTATGTGTAGGAAAGTTATACTTCTTTATTCTTGTAGTTCATTCACATTAGTTCATATTTTTTACTTTATTTAAACTGCTGATTATGCTTTATTTAAACACCTTACATCAGAATTTATAGGTAACTCCTGTAATATTTTACAATGCCGGCTTTATTTATGACTGCCTTATTTGCGTATTTCTCAACATGAAACTGTGCTTAGTTGTTACTTAATATATTTGTATTCTTTCATCGAACTCTGTTGCATATTGTAACCTCATAATGGAATTTTCTACAGGTTTGTAAATGGGAGTTTCTCAGCTCTCCTGACCACCAAATTTAAATAGTTTTAATAATTATTTTTTAGTTTACATGACCTATCATTTTATTGTCTTCAACACAAAGTTATTTCATGTTTCAAAACAAATTATCTCCTTTTTCTCATTTGATAATGCATATTTCATTGTAAAACATCTCATATAGATTACATTTAGTGCTAAATAATTAGGTTCCTTTTTCTTGCACAATAAATAAAGATGTATCAATCTATATATTAAATTTGACTAGATGAATGAAAAATATTAGGTATTTTATCTATATTTAAGAATTTCCATATCCTCCCTCATACTTTAAAAGTTAGCCTCATTGCTACAACCCTTGAAGGGTCATGACCTTCTTTAAGACTTATAATCATTTCACATGACCTTTTGTTTCTAGTTAGTAATTCTCAGTCCTCTGCGACTTGATCTGCCCATCTAATTCCAATTTTTTTCCAATAAACATTGAATTATTTGTGTCTTTTAAAATTTATGTAAATTATTTATTATTGGTTTTTCTGAATTTCTTAAATCTCATGTGCTTATTTTTTATTTATTTATCCTTATTTTTTTTTTTTTTTTTTTTTTTTTCAGTTTCAACGAGAGTGTTATTTACTCTCTATTGAGCTCTATATTCTAGGATTGACTTGTGATATTAATGTTCTACTTAATGCTCGTGAACAATCATTGCCAAAGATGTATATTGATGCTGTTGAAGGGTATTTATCCATAATGTATGAAAAATTTACAAGATTCTTTAAAGATATTTCTCCAGAAATAATAAGAGAGTGCATGTTTAATTCTTTTCTCCTACTACCATCTGCCAGAAAGTTAAATGTGATAAGAGAATTGACTTACAATGTAATAGACAATAATCGCCGTAATTTGCGCTCATCCCGAAGGGTGAAAATAGATCATCCCCTGTTGGATAACAGAATAATAGGCATTCCAAATTCATTTAAAAAGGATTTAGTAATTGTTTTTGAATCCATACGTCCTTTAGATTTTCGATATGCGTGTTTCAATTGGCGTAAGGACAGTATGTCCAAATTAGAAAATTACTTAAGAAGTTTCAACAAAAAAAATGGAATCTCGCATGTGGAAGAAAAGGTACTAGATACCAATACTAGTACTACTTTATCTGAAGAGTCAGTTAAAAGACCAATGCAGTCTAAGACTCCTAAGGGAATAATTCCTAAAAAAAAATTGGATACAACCCATAATGTGTTTAAGCATCAATTTACAGTTGATACTGTTTCTGAAAAGCCTGGGAATGAATGTCAGAAGGCAAATTCTTTGGCCAAAAAAAGACAAATAGAGGAAGCTACAGATTTTTCAATTGCAAAAAAAGGTAAAAGATCCAGAAAGTACAAGCAGTAATAATTTGTTAGAAATAAAGACAAACAGTACAAATAATAGGGCCAGTAAAAAAATTAAGAAAAGTGAAGCAATTATTGATGTAAAAATTCCTTCAGTTGTAGCTGATAATAACATTGAATATATGCATTATGCTAATGACAGTAATAATAAATTGCACATGGAACAGATTCAGCCTTTGAAATTTTCTGAACTAGGAAAAAATGATTATATTTTGTTGGAAAGAGAATCTGGCCAATCTGAGATTGCTAAAAATGTAGTTGAGAAAATGGACTTCATCTGTACTGATGAATCTACCTTCAGTAGTCATTCTGAAAAATCATTAAATCAATATGAGAAAATGCAGGTTTTGCCAGACGATCAACATATTGCGGTGCTCCAGAAAACTTGGATTCTTTAACAATAAATGGAAAGTCTAAAGAAGGTGTACAAAAAACAAATGAAATACAAAATTCAGACGATGTTCTTATGAAATGTATACCTTTTTCGGAAATGATTGTCGAATGCCCCGATATTTCAGACAATGATGTATGTAGAAGTCAGAAAATATCTGTCAAGGTAGGAATGGACGCTGATCCAAAACCATTTCGAAAAGCATGTGCTGCAAAAATTGCATCTTCATGTGCTAGGGAAGTTAAGGATGTAGCCTCTGCTATTATGAAAGAATCCAAACACACGAAATTGGGTAAAAGACCTTTTATGCTTCTTAGAGTACCTCGTAAATCACTTCCTAAAGATGGTGTGTTGTGTGATGGTGTCTGATTGCAGAGTTAACTTCTCTCTTTATACCTTTAAATAAGTTGGCTTCTTACACTTCCACATCGGCTGAAAAGGCTGCATTTAAAAAAGTATTTCGTGGTATAATTATTACCCCCTCTATAATTAAAGAGAAAAATCTTTTTCTAATGTATGATGGCGACAAATGAACTGCTCTAGAATATGTTGTAAATGATGGAGATAAAAAAATAATAAAATTCTCAGTAAAACAAACCTTGTCTTTATCTGCCCATGAAGATGATCTGATGAAACAATTACGGAACATCTATAAAAAAAAAAAAAATGACTTTTTCATGAGAAAATAATGAGATGTTCAAGATTTTCTAACTAACAGTGTCAAAGGACTGCAATAAGGAATTGAAAATTATTTTGAAAATCCCCACCACTAAAAAATTGTAGAATAAGATGGGGACTTAAACTTTACCTTTTTAAAATTTATTTGACTTTTTGACCACAGCCACTTATAGCTCACAGAAATTAATAATAGGCATTTCTTAGATGAAGTCTTTATTATAATTTTCTTATAATGAATAATTTTTTTATGTAAAATAAAATTTTGAAATACCACATTTTAAATTTTTTAACTAAGAGAAACAAAAAAAAAACTGTATAATTCTGGAAAGATAAAAAGCTGTTTATTTTAAATTCTGAATTAATTTGTTTGCATATACTTTGTAAAATTTTGTTATTTTTTTCTATTCTTCTCCAGTATGTACTAGCACAGTGGATCCTGATTAATGTGTATTTACAAATTTTAGATATTTAAAGAAATTTAAAAGAAAGTTTTTAACAAATACAGCTTCAAATAAATTTTTAAATATTAATACAGAAAAAAGCCTTTTTATATTATATACGTATATCTTGACAAAAAAAAAAATGTTTAATTCACTCGCATGTGTAATTACTTTACTGTCCTCTGAAAGAAATTATTTAAAATAAACTGAAATTATTTTTATTAAAAATGTTAAAATAAATTGCAGATTCATCAAAAATTCATTCTCTATATAGTTTACACAAAAGTAAAAGAGTAAGGCCAGTTTATTTATAATTCAGAAGCTGACAGATCTATTGATGATCTGTGATATCTATGATATCAAAGGCAATATTATGGCTCTGCCTTTCTTTTAATGTCACAAAGTTTAAAATTTTTGGCAAAACATAATTTTCAAAATTTAATTTGTTTCTTAAAAGTTTTTTATATTAATTTTTTTAGTAAATATTTTCCTTATTTTATAAGTATTATGCTAAATTTCATTCAATTGCATAATAGAATCATGTTAGTTGAAGAGTAATGATTTGTTATGGGTTCCAAATATCTACTAAAGCTGTACTAATTTGTCTCAAGAGGTGAACCACTTAACCTCAGTCCCAGGGTAGAGCAGACAGATTAAATAGAAGTATATAAAATATTTAATTTTTTTATATGTGAATTGGATATTGCATTGTTAGAAAATTACTGGATAATCAGAAAAGTTCAAAAAATGTTTAATGAGATTTTAAAGTAAATTGGTGTTTTCATTTTATCAGAAAGAGAAATGGTTACAAAAATGCACCTTTGTACCTCACCTTCCTTTATACTGAAATCATGTATACCAATTATTCTAAATTGTATCTTTATACCCTGTTTAAAATTTTTAAATATTTTGAAATGTGTTTTTAAGTCATTTCATAGGACTGCATCAACAAGTTGCAGAAAAAACAATAATAATCACAGGGACTATGTACTTATTTAAAATCATCTATACCAAATATTTTAGTCTTTTACATATTGTTTATTTTCTATATGTTATTAGAAATGTTATTATAATTTTTAGAATTTTGTTATTAATTGTGGATTATAAATCTTGAATCTTATTTTATGTGGAAAGTTATGTCTTTAAACTCTTACTTCATACACCAATAAAGTGTTTTTAAAAAGACTTTGTCGTTCCTGTACTGTCTAAATTTGTGTTTAAAATAATATGTATCATTATTTTTTGCTTTGGCAAATATATATATATATATATATCTTAGTGAATTCTTGCACGTAATTTATGAATTATGAAAATATTAATTTGGCATCGAAAATAAACATTTGAATGAATGCAGATCGTCCATGGATTATATAAAATTTAAATGCTTTAAATTAAATTTTCTCATCTATAATTTTAAGGTGACCACCTTTTACAGTGAAAAAGTGGATACCAATAAATTGAAAAAAAAAAAATTAATAAAATAAATATTTATTCATTGCAATAATAATACAGAATGCACTATACACGAGTAGAAAATTACTGCCAAACTGCTCCAAAATTCATCCCTGGCTACATTCTGCTACAAAAACATCAAATTTTGCATTTCTGTGCCAAAAATGACATATTTCCTTTATTTTGATTTAGAAGAACCCAGAAAAATAGCCAAATATGAAGGAGCCTATCTGTAGGCTTCCTGTAAGATCGATATTAGAGGGAGTAAGGATTAACCAATGGGTAAGAGAGGCTTTTGTGTTTTTGCTTGGGATAGGATTTATTGCTTATGTCATAGAGCGAAATTTTTTTAAGATGTCTGTATCGTGGCACCACCAATTGTTCTTTATAGGAACAAATAGGATAGATATTTTGTCTGTGAGCATATACTACTAAATGTTTCTGCAATTATTTCAAAGGAATTTAAATGATTTTCAAATTTTATTAATATTTTACAATTGTAAATTATTCGTCACCATGCATAATTTTTTTTTAACTTCTAAAAATTGCAGCATTTTTCTCTACAACTAATATGTTTTATTTGTCCTTTAATTATTTATTATCTTGTTAAATATCCAAATTTTAAAATAATTTTATTTTTAATAATAATTTACAAATTAGTTGTAATCTGTCATTTGAAGGATTAAAGCAATTCTTTATTTCCCATTTATTACTCGAAATGAATTTTGAAAGCGCATTTTTTTTTTTACCACAGAAAATCTACCTCTATGTTATATCTCGCAATAATAAAATTCTCAAAAATAAAATTTATTAAGTAATATTTAAAAACATTTATCCATTATTTACCTATTTGTAATTATTCTTCATTCTCCTTATGCATGACATACTGGGGTTTTTTTTTTTTTGTTACATTTTGCATTTTTTCAGAAATTGGATACATACAATTTTAAAACTAAAAACACTACTTTTGCTTTTAGAAATAAAACGTTTCCAGGGGGTACCACGAGGAGGTGGATCCAAATCGCCCCCTTATGTATCAATAAATTTGCTTCGTATTGAATTTCAAATAATGGGAACTGCTGACTTAGAGCTGCAAGTGGCGCAGAAAATTGTTATTTTCAAATAAGCACAATGCCGCTACACCAATCCATCTCAGATTTTCTCTTTCGACGGCCCCTCGAAGACTAGTATGCAGATTAACTGTACTCAGATGACTTCACAAAACAGGGTTGTATGCAAGATGTCTAGTACTGTGGGTACCCCTCATGCGATGCCATCGAAATGAAAGATTTAATTGGGAAAGCACACGTGGGAATTGTGAAGCAAGTTAATGGATGTGTGCATTTACGAATTGGCTCAAATTTTGTTTGCAAAGTGGCCCAAAAAAGAATATCGTTCTGGTGGGAGTTGCAAACTCGCTATTATCCAAGTTATACATGGGCAAAAAAAAAAAACACCCAGATTTGATGTGTGTGTGTGCGGGGGGGCAGGTATCAATATAGGTGGCCACACTGACTTGTATATGGTTCAAAATCGTTTCTGCTTATATAGTGTCGACATTAAAGAGCTCTGTTCATGAAGAATTGCCTTCGTGAAGGAGATAGTGCTGATCTTAACACGCTCCCTGCAACAATTCAAACTGCCTTGTAAGTGCAATAGGCTTTGTGGCAATTAATAAACACTTCATTTTGAACATGGAACGTCGGTGTCGTACTTGTAAAGCTGTTAGAGATGATCACACAATGGATTCAGCTGCTATGTTTTTTATGTTTACATTTTATGTATTTCGATGATAGAAAATAAGCTTAGTATATTTTCTTTTGTGTCTAAATTCTGAAAAACTGTTTGATTAACTTTTTGTCAAATTTCGCTAAATTCCAATGAATAGAAAATTCACAATCCCAGTTTTTTTTCTTCGTAATTTTTGAAAAACAGTGTATTTATCCATTCAACACATACCATAAAACAATAACCATTTAATTGTATTCTGAAACATCTGTTTTACCATGACATTTACAAAGGAAAAGAAGGACTAATCTTTAATTTACACACTTATTTATTTATGGTATATTTGTAACAGAAAATGTTTCGTATAGAATATTTGTATTTCCTTTTAAATATTCTTAGATACCGTTGAAGACACTTTTATTTTAAATTCATTTCTATTTCATTTTAAATAGTCTTAGACACCTTATTAAACACCATTGAAGGCTGTGCTGGTTTCTAAGAGATTCTTCAAAATTTATAAATTCTCTAAATATCCTGAATCAGCCAACTCCCAACTTGTGAAGAGCACTGTTCCGCACAAGTATTTTTGTAATTTTTTCATAAAGTATTGGTTGGCAATTGATATTAAATATAATTATATAATGTACAAGCATAAAGAAAGAATATTTATTTTGTTGAATGTATCCATAATATCGAGTGAAAATAAGGGGTTCTGCAGTTTCGCATGCCTATAAACCACCCGCCACTGGCATGTGTATAAGATTTATGCGTGCATGGGGAATTTTTAATAAATGCTTTTTTTTTTTTTTAATATTATTTCTGAAGTAAAGGGGTTTCCAAACTTTTTAGCCGAGTTCACATTTAAAATATGCCGTCCGTCCGTCCGCTTCCAAACGTTGCAGTTTCAATTCGAGAAACAAGCCCAGTTTTACCCATGCGAAGGAGAAAATGTTAGCCATTTGCAGGTCGTAAATTCTTTGATGCTTTACGTAAAACCTACAACACTAAGTGGAGCAAACACTGAAAAATCCCCAAGTACATTAAAGTACTCCAAACTAAAACCTACTACAAGTAGAGCACCTACACCCTTTCAGCTACTACTGTGTCCAAAAAGAAAAACTAATTTTCAATTTAAAATTCCCGGGGCTTATGTAATTTCAATTTTTTTTTTTTTTTTAGATTTCTGGCACTGTTCTTGACATATGTGTGAAATTTGACGTCAAAATATTCATTAGTGTTTGAGTTACGCTTGGCTTTGTGAGACGCTAAAACTGATTCAGACGATTTTTGAAATGTCTGAATTAATTGAGCAAAGAAACTTGCATTAAATTTTGTTTCCGGAAACGAATAGAATGTTGCAGAAGGCATTCGGTGAGCATTCCTGTATCAAAAAAGAAATGTTTAGAAGTGGTATAAACAGTTCAAAGAAGCCAGAGAATGGGATGAAGACGAAGAGTCCTCTGGTCGACCAGCAACCTCAACCGACGAAGCTCACGTCCAAAAAAACGGAAGATTTGATACTTGCAAGCCGTCGATTTACAATTAGAGACCTTGCTGATGATGTTGGAATTTCAAAAGGATCGGTCAATTCCATTTTGGGCCTCAAACACGTCAAATCTCGATTGGTACCGAGGACACTAAATGCGCCAGCTCGCACTGCATTGATTCTTCGTGACTTTTTCGACAAAAAAGAAACCCATATCGTTCCACAACCATCGTATTCACACCGTGCGACTTCTGGCTATTCCCTAAACTTAAAATACCACTCCGGGGACACCATTTTGAGTCGACTGAAGAGATTCAACATGAATTGCCGCGCGCTTTGAAGGCCATCCCTGCCGATGACTTTTTAGCATGCATTGAGGATAGGAAAAAAAGTTGACATAAGTGCATTGTGTTCGAAGGGGATTACTTTGAAGACGATGAAATAAATTGAGAAGAATAAATAAAAGAGTTTTTGAAAAAAAAAAAATTGGTTTTTTTTGGTTAGTATTTTTAAAGTTTCACGCACTGGAGTCTACACACAGTCTAGTGAGACACCGTTACCTCCAATTGTTGTAATTTTAAATAATTGGTCAGTGTAGGTAATTTTTCTACGCATGCAGCAATCGTTATGTGATATGAAACTGTTGTATGCTACTAATCGCTTTATTGCCTATTTTTCCATTCAGAGACACATCTGCTTTAGATGTGTACAAGTAACACGTACTCAAGGCGACACAGTGATTTTTGTCATCTTATTTTCATTGCCATCGTTGAGAATGCAGATATTATTCTTGTTGTCATATTACGCATTTAAATGTAATTTATCTCCTACATTTTTTGTCTATTTAGTGCTTATGCTAATTTTGGTATAATTAATGGTATTATTGTATTATCTTAATGTTCTGCGTATTGTTATTTTCTTAATAATTATACTTTTTATTTGTTTTGATACTTATGATACTAGGATGCAATAATGAACTATCTTCGCACTTCTTACATCCACAGAAGATATGTATCATTTTGATGCAGTAAATTCCAAAGAAAATAAAATCAAGTGTGATTCCCTGAAAGAAGTGTAGAAAACTTCCAAATTATTAAGAATAAACTACTTAATTAGAGATGGACTATTGTTCAATACAGAAATAATTTTAGGAAAGCCTGTTGCCAACTGGAATGTTGAGGAGTCAGTCGAAGGGAGACGCTTGTCACGGGTGTCGTAAAAACTTCTCTCAAGAGCATATTTACGAAATTTGTGATCTGAAAAATTTTCTAAATTCTGAATATTAATATCAGTTTTAAGCGAAGGAGTTAAATTAACAATTATTTTCAGAACAACTAAGAAATTTAAATTTCTTTTATAATTTTTATCCTTATTATTTATAGATATGGTTACTCTCCATTTTATCGTTAATGAGGCATTTAAACCTGAAACTTTCTTTTTTTAATTCTAAGAAATTTCGCGAAGGAAAGTTTGATTCATTTCCGGCATCTAATAAATATCTCAAATTGAGGTTATTTCGTCTTTCATCTGTTACAAAACATTTTTACCTTATTTAATAACATGGTATTTTTTCAATGTTGATAATTATTCGTAAGAGTTAAAGTGTTACTCGGAACGCACTTTAATGCACTTATAAATAAACCATTATGCACTGTCTATTTAGAAATGATTGCTGTCTATTTAGAAATTATTTTAGTTGGTAAATTCTTTAGAATTTTGTTATTATTATTTATTCCTATTGTTTTTAATCACGTATATAATTATAAATCTAGGAAAAATTAAATGCCAGAAATTGATATTGCAGTATTTGTCTTTTTCTTGCACTCCGCCAGATGGACCACAAAAACTAGATATGTTGATTCGATGTTTTCTTATTAAGTGTATATTTCTCAATGATGAAGTGTGATGTCTGTGTGAATATATGATGAAAAATATTAATTAAAGGAATTGCATCTTGATATAGGTTTCATTAAATTTTTATGCTTTTTTTGAAGGAGAGGAATTCATTAAATTTAAAAATTCCATCAGTTTTATAATTTCTAGAGCAGACTACTAGCCCCATTACATGACCAACTTTGAAATTGTAATTTTTGCATATATTTGCAATTGTTTTCTTCTTTAACTTAGGTTTTCATGTTTTTCTTCTTTCTCAGTTCCGTTTTGGAAAATTAATTCCTGAACTATTTTTATTTTTGCTTGAAAGTCATAGTTACATTTTGTTCATGGTATTGTGCCAGAAGCTGGAAGCATTTTAGACCTAGTCGTCCAACTTACAGAAATTTTATGAAATGTCATTGTTAATACATTGGGATGATCTTTAGTTAGGAATTATCATTCATTATTTTTTGGTTAATAAGCTCCTCAGTAGTGTTTTAGCTAGTTAAGGGCTTCTGCTGGTAGTAACAGCTTTAAATCAATTATTATATGGTGAGACAAATAATGTAAAAATAATGAAATATTATGATAGTTCTTATAGAAACTGACCACAATACACGTAGGAGCCCACAACAATATTTTATTGCATCTATAATAATGTGAGTGTATACATTGGAGACAGTGGCACAGACAATAATATCTTCTTTATATTATTTTTCAAAACAAAGATTCATTTCTAGGAACATCTGAATGGGGAAAACGACAATCTACACTACAGTTATATAAGATCGCATTCACAATAAAAGGATTTTAATCTTCAAATACTAACAAGTATATTTCAAACATTTGACAAAATAATCCCAATTAGAAACTCTTAGTAAGCATAAATTGATCAAAATATATATTTGGGCAATTGAATACTCTGTTAAGCAAGATTAATAAATTTATAATAATAACAATATCAAAATGTATCAGATATTGTGGTTTCATAATTGTATCCAGCATTAAAATAAATATCAATTTTCTTGTCAAGCATTTTATGGAGTCATTCTATACAATGCTTCATATGAATAATTGATTTATTTATTTTAAAATAACTTCCAAACATGATTTTTAATAACTAAAATAAAGTCTAGTTTTTACTTAAAAGCATTGTTCATTGGTTATATTTTTGCAATACTTGAGGTGCTGGCAATGGAACGATGGATTTTTCTATGATAATGCATATTAATAAGAAAGATGGTGTTTTTAAAATTCCAAAATGGTTTTTGCTAGTGTTGTGCATGAGCAAAGTAAAAATGAAGAGTGGCAGTGTAATTATTAATTCCAAAGTTTGCTATTAAGTAACAATTATTCAAATATATCAGTGCCATCATCATTCCCTTTTTTAACTGCTTTTATAAGCTGGAAACAATTTGATCTCACTATCAACAAACATTTATAAGCATACATATTTTTATAATATTAATAAATAATTAACACTCATTTATACATCTTTTAATCGTTCGTTAACATGCACATGTACATACAACATTCAAGTTTATTTTTCTCATTGCAGAGGAGAAAAATTGGTTTTTAAATAAATCATCTTCTCTGAAACGGGGAACAAGATACACATATTCTAACAATTCTAACAACGTATTTAACATTTGGACGTTATATATAATACAAAAAGTAAACAAGTATAAAGAACAATCGAGAACTTAACAAACAGTTTTTTCATTAATGTCACAATACTTTACACAGAATATGAAATAAAACATAAATTAATCCTTCAAGCAAAAGTTATCGAAGAATGCATTTTCAAATAATTCTTATGAGTAATGAAATAAAAAAAAAAACTATTTATAAGAGAGCCTACTGGGGCCATTCTAAAAAATTCCTCATTATGTTTTTTAAAAATATTTTTTTATTCAAAAATGGATCTTTTATGATACGAAATATATTTCGGGTACAAATATTTTATCTAAATAGAATAAAAAATATTAAATTGCTCCAGACTAAAAACTAGAAAAGAGTAATAAATGATATTTTGTAACGAAATTGTTGCTTTTTTTTTTTCAAGAAAAATATTTAAAATCACTTAACATATAAAGAGTCACTGAAATAACAAATAATAAATAGATATAGCGTCATTCTCTACTTCAATTCTGATTACACTTCTAGGAATATTGCTAATAGCTGTCCCTGCCTTAAATAGATTAAATTCTCTCTCTTTTCAATATAAATATTTAAATATATTCATATAATGTGTATTTCATAAACTAAAAACAATTAGATTACACCTAGATACACTTATATGTCATATGTGTACATACAATATGACTACTTATGCTTCAATTTGTATACATAAAATAATCTGCTGTGAAGATTTAGTGCCTTACGTTAAATGACATTAAAGTGTCTCTCTCTATGTATATATACATAAATATGTGAAAGATACATATCTGTGTATTGTTATGTATACTTATAAAATTAACATAGCAATAAACGAGCATGATATCTTTAATTTTATCTAAACACATCAAACACTTACTTAAGAACTACTGATGCATCGAAGAGGGAATCAAATTCATTCTCTTACACTTCGGCATCGCTAAGTTTTGGAAGACATTGGATTTTATTGTCAATGATATTTACTATCACTTCATCACCACAAATACAACGACGATACAAGCAATAAGCACTCGGTGCTTTAATCATATATCTAACATTTGAATCGGTATTTGAAATTCCGATATCATGGAAACGATGGCCCAATTTTTGAAATGCACACACTTACAAATCAAAAAGAAAAACAGACGTCAGTAAATTGTTCTAAATCAAAAATTTGAAGTTTTTAAATTTTAAAACACCAGTAGGGAGAAAATTAAATTTTACACATTGAAAAAACCACGAAGAGTATAGATAAAGGTTTACATGGGCCAAGTTTTACCTTCTTCTAAATGTATATATGACACTGATCTAAATAACAAGCACATAACGTACAACTAGACGATTTCCATTTTGGTTTACAAATTCTGGCCAAGTCGGTCCAATTCATCCAGCATGAAATCGACATCAGATTCCTGAACTGCAGCATTCGATATGATGCTTCTAAAGAAATTAGGTAGGTCCCCTTGAGGCTGGTATCCTATCATCAGAGTACCACTATTCATCATGCACCCCTTTAATGTGGCTGTCAACTGCAGAAAAATTATTAATAGTTAATAACAAGTTGAGTAAACAGTTTATTCAGTTAATGATAAAGATTATGGAATCTATACCTCTCCCAAGATTTTTTCCTTTTGTGGAGAGTGAGGCATGTTTCGTAAACGCTTGGGAATGTACCAGAAAGAAACATTTGTGCATTCAGGCTGGAAAAAAATAACAACCAGTCACATTATTTGATGTCATATGAATTTCATTTTTAGTACTGTATATTGAAGATTTCTATAATTACTAAATTCTTTGATATTTTCAGTGAGAGTTCTAAGAATTTCCTTATTTTTTAAATTCTAGTTTTTGAATTGTTGATTTGCAGCTCTATTCAATATTGTATTTTGAATACATTTTTAATAAAATCCCTACTTGTTATAAGATATTATTATGTATAAAGATATTTCCATGAATTTTTATTAAGCCATATTATTTACTTTTAAAAAATGCAGAAATACAGAGCAGTGTTATGATTATTTGATCGCAATTAACATTTTGTTAATCATAAGTTGAATTGTTGATTAAGTTAATAGTTGAACAGTTGATTAAGTTAATAATTGAAAAATTTGAACAATTGATTAAGTTAATAGTTGAAAAATTTGAACAGTTGATTAAGTTAATAATTGAAAAATTTGAACTGTTGATTAAGTTAATAAGTTGAACAGTTTGTTAATTTGTGAATCTAAAACTGTGGAATTAAATTTCAGAAAAATTGAATTTCATTTAACCTTGATATTTTATGCTGAAAGTTATTAATTTTAAACATATTATAATTAAATGAATTGTAGAAAGTATAAACATTCATAACAAAATATGTAGCTAGAAATTTGAATTTCACATAATAATTTATTATTATGTGACATTATATTACATAATTATTACAAAATAATTCCTTTTATTTAGAAAATTGTTTATCAAATTACGATTAATTAATGATCATCTAAAGTGATAAAACTTCAAGCAATTAAAGAAACATTTTGAGAAATTCAGAAGTATAATAAGGAATATGAGTAAAAAATTTAATAATATACTTAATATAATGAGTGATAAATTTATTTAGTAAAAATTAACTATACAATTTGTAATAGCTTCTATTTTGCATCGAAAAGGCGCACATTTTAATGTAAAGAACTATATTTAAATAATTTTATTATTCTAAAATTATATGTCATAAGTAGTGAATATTGAATTTAGTGCTCTTTATTATCTGTTATCCTTTCATTCTGCAATTTGAATATATTTTTATTTAACTGCTTATATCATTAAACTAAATTAGTTCATTTTTATGTATTAGTTTAATTTTCTTTATTTTATATTGGCATTGAAAGAAGGTGTTTAAAGACTAGTCGAAAATATTCTTACACAGACGAATAAATATAAATCAAAGGACTTTCTTTAATAAAAATGTCGAAAAATAATGAAATTATAAAATGCTTTGAATTATAATTTGTATTCCCTACTTCAAGAATCAAATGAAACCTGTCTTTTTTCTCCTTCAACTTCTTGACCATGTAGCTAGAAAAAAGAAATAAAATTTTACATTTATAACTATATTCTGAACGATATTTGTGTTCAGAAAAGAAATTCTTGCAATTTACAATGAAAGACATCATCAGAAAATTTTATTCAAATGTAAAATGAAAACGATCTATAATTTTTTTGTTACAAACTTTGAAAAGTTTGACTGAAAAAAAAAAAAAAAAAAAAATCGTGAAGAAAGTTAGCCAGAAAAATTGGTAAATAAAGTTAGTAAAATATCTGCTAGAAAGGTAATTTTTAATTTCGTTGAAAAAAATACCAAGATAAAAATTTAAAAAAAAAAAAAAAAAAAAAAAATCCCTTTTTCGAAAAAAATTAGCTTCTTTCTCCTTACAAGAGCTTTCAAAAATAAATAAAGTAATACTTACTCTGTCCTTTCAAAGAGCTGATCTATATGCCTTTCAAATACATTGTCACCCTAGAGAAGTAATTTACAAGCAAAAAAAATGTAATTAAACTGAAATTTGTTACAAATATTTTGATTACTCTAAAGCAATACATAGAATTTATTAAAAGCTATATATTTTATTTCATTAAATGGATTCTATTGTATTTTGTGAAGAAAATATTTTTTCAAAACGATATCAATTCATAAACAGCAGTGATAAAAATATAATCTGAAAAAATAAACATAATAATTAATATGAATAATGTTTATCATTATTAATATTCAAAGAGCAATATAAATTATATGTTTTTCATCTATCTATAATAAAATAAATATAAACAGTTAAAAAATATAAATAGTGCATAAAACTGAATTAAAATAATAATCTTCAATAAAATTCATAACAATAAAATGTTTTGGAATTTTGGGGGAAAAAAATTGGGGAACTCAAATGAAGAAAAGGTTCAATAGTGAATAACATAAACAAAATGATATTATTCAATAAATAAAAATTACTCTCATGAAATTTGGTGATAATATTTTTCAAGTAAATATATCCTTAATTTATATGATCTTCAGATACAAGTATATAGGAATCAGATATAAAGGATGACCTACAATAGATGCACTTACAAGACTGTCAGAGTAGTTACTGGAGAACTTTTTATAGAAAAAGCTTTTTAATGGGGAAATGATTGAATATGATATCGTTGAATTGTTTACAGCAATATAATGAACTAGATTTTATATGTAAGGAATATTTTCTTATACGAATGTAAAAAACACTTGCTTAATTATGCAGAATAAAAAAAAAAAAAGATTGTTACTATTTAATCAAAATGCTTTTCCAATCTGTCGTAATCTATTGTTCCTCACAACTTAATTTTTGTGCTGTTTATCATTGATTTCACGTAGAGGTGAATATTTTTGTATTTCTATTAATAGAAGTTCGTCTTTCGAGGACATGTTCATACTCAAAAACACAAAAGATAATACGCTTCTTGTGTGGAGCAAAAAACATAATGCAAGACTTTACAAATAGCAGGGAACACATTTGGAATTAGGGAGAAGCACTTATTCTCCTTTTAGCCCTTTCAACTTATGTTCTCTCATCTTATAAATATATTATCTTCACAGAGTCTATCAGTTCTACAAGCAATACAGAATTGCAATATCCATTCCAATCGTATCATCCAGTTCCTTGGCAATAAACTTCAACAGATTTGCAATAGCATTTTATCCATCGAATTCATCTAGTCCCTAGAACATGTTGGTAGTACAGAGAATGAACTGGCAGATTCTCTTGCAAAAATCTGCAGCAAATGCAATAATATTTGATTGGATATCTCCGGAAAAACTTATATTTCCACAAAATAAATAAAGCACAGATAAAAGCAAGTGAACAGTGGATGTGTGGCAAATATGCCCATGAATTTAATCATTTGGATAGTATTAAATCTTCTCATAGATTTTTTTCCAATTCATCGAAAAGAAGACATTCTCCTATCTAGGTGCGACCTGATGACCAAATGGCTAACGCTCTGGCTGTTGGTACTACAGGCCTCAGGTTCGAATCCTGGTGGTATTATGGATGTTTATGAGTGGTTCGGAATCCCCTTTAAACTGTAGGTCCCGGTCTGCTTAGTCTTCGCGTACACAAGATGACCGTAGAGCGACAAACCCAACCAAACCTATCCAGATTTCGTACAAAGACATATTTCTAATTCTAAGCTCCATAGATTTGGCTGACTTCATCTCCACGTCTTGGTTCGGCCTTACCTGCAAAACTCCAGAAAGAGTCGAACACATTTTGTTTCATTGACGTGAAACATGTAGAACCAAGAAACAAATTGCGAAGTGCTTTCGGATATAAAGTTCTTTCTTACTCTTGGATATTTGATATGTCAGAGGATACATATTATAGGACAGCAATGATTCTTCCATTTCTACGAAAAGACTCGTAACCCCGTAAGCAGGGCAGAATTTTCTTATAGGCTAACTAGGCTTCAGCCTAGGGCCTCAAGACCAAGAGGGGCCTACATTCCAATTGTTAGCAAAATTAGAATTACAATATTCTAAAAACAGTATATACTAAAACACTGAATCGAAAATAAGGAGAAATTCTACACATGTGACTAATAAACAAACATAAAAACGTATTGGTTAAGATCTGTTAAGTTTGTTTTGTTTCTTTGTAAATATTGTGTGTTATGTTTGATTAGTTATTGTTACAAGTACTATATGTGGTGCTGAGAATAAATGTCCAAATAAGTGTTCTCGCCTTTTTTTTTTTATTTATTATCCGTGCCACATTTTTTATAAAGATTAGTACCAATCACAACATGTTTCATTTAACATATTGATATATATCATAGTAATGATGTATTTTATTATCTCTCGTTTAATTTACAAACTTAAAAATGGGAGGTGAAAGGGCCTCATAAGTGGAATAGCTTAGGGCCTCTTTTCATCTAAATCCGGCCCTGCCCGTAAGCTATGGTGTACCCCACTTTTTCTTTCTGGGGATTATTATTTTTTATTCACTTTTATTTCAAGTACTAATCGTACTTCATATTTTCTAATCATCGTTCAATTGTTGAAATATGGTGGATGCACCTAGTCAAGTCAAAACATTTGGAATTTGTGTTCATAGTGACACTGGTTGTACAACTTGCTTCCTGACAAAAGCAATAATTGCTAAACTTTCTTGGTTGTATTTTCTATAGCTATAGGATTACATTAAATTACACTTTTAAATTTCAAAAGTACATTATAATTTCATTCCCGTTTAAATATGGCAGTAGAAGTGAAAAAAAAATTCTTCGCTGATGCAGTAAAAAAAATTCTTTTTTGTATTAAAAAATTAAATAACTATACTAAAAAAATTTTTACTTTTTATTTTTTAATAATATTGTTTTATCACTTGATTTCGCCATCGTAAACAGCATATACAATGATTTTGACAGTTACTTGTAAACTGTAACTGCAGCAACATTTTTGTTGGCTTCCAAATTTGGCGATTAATTTGGCTGAAAGAGTACAAGATTCTAGACTTTATCATAATTTTTATAAATATAAATTGAATAATATGGTCACCAAACTATAAAAAACGGCAAAAAAGTTAAAAGTATGATTTAAATGGTTCACAATAAAACTCTCCAGGTATAAGATATCATAATTACTATATTTTTTGTAATGTGACAAACAAAAGACGCCAAGCATTTCGAAAGCAACCATATTAGAAACCATTGCACATGCGCTAACAGCTTCATAAGCTCATTCATTCAGATGATGATTTTTTAAAAGCCGGTATATGTTTGTATGCTCTGTTGTATGATTTTAAGTTGCAAAAGTGTATTAACTCCTCAAAAAAAAAAAAAAAAGTACTATATGTTTCAGCTTATTCCATGTACAGATTTTTGTTATAAGTTATTAATCTATTATTTATTATATTTTGTAATTATAATTTTTTCTACAGCATTTCTATAAATTTTTAAAATGGCGGCTCCAATTCTTGGAGCCAAAATGGAAGATATATCATTGAATGCAGAAAAAGAAATACAGACGGAACACAGAAATATAAAGAACACTGAGGTAAATATTTTATTGTAGGTTTGTAGTTTCCAATTATGTTAGGTTAGCTTAAGAACCATAGACAGTGTATAAAATACCGAACCGAAACTATAAGAAGATTGCCTTTTAAAACTAATTTTACCTTTTTTATTTCCCTCATGTTCAAATATAATTTTTATTTTAAGTTTTTTTTTTTTTTATAAGTACATGATACTTTGGATCATTATTGTGATATTTTTCGTGAATATTATATTTGATTGCTCTTATTAAAAAAAAATTATGTAATAGCTGTTCAGTTGATAATATATTTGTATTCTTAAGTTTTTTTTGGTGTTTGGATAATACCATTTAATAGTTATGTGTTTTAATCTATTAGTTTATTGAAGTTAGATTTTTCAATAGATAAGTTACAGTAATTTTTTTAGGATGCATTAAATTTTACAATATCAAAATAAACAAGTTCAAAATAAGTACAAATTAATATTTTATAATATAATTGAAAAAGCTTAGCTTTGTTAAAACATTTGTTATAGTAGGTGTTATGTAACATTTTAACTTCTTAAAAGTGAAATATAGAATCTGTTAATAATAATTGCTTCATTCCAATTATGTATACTACTTTTAATTTGTATGCTGTGTTTAAACTGACTTATGATAATTTTCAGGTTATAAAAAAGGTAATTAAGAATGAAAGTAGCAAAAATGAGGAATTTTAGATATACTCTGATTCTTTTTATTAATTTCTATTGTGACATATTTTAAATATATTAACTTTTTTTTTCACTCACAATAACCATTTTTCCCAGAAAGAGAAAAAAAAAGTCTTTATTTTTTAATTAAGAAAGATTATAATCATTTTCAATAAAGAACCAATGAGGCAATTTTATGTCTTCATATTGAAAATTCAGATAATTACTGGAAACTACAGCTGCAAATGTACATCTGTTAGGAATTTTGTTATAAAATTATTTATCATTTCAGTTGGAAAGTAGATCTCATTTGAGGTTGATATCTATTAAGTTAGAAACTGGTGCTCCTAGAATTAATTATAATGTTCAAAATTAATTATGCTCGTATTGATATTGGGAATTTTTTTTTTTTTTTTCATATAAAAGAGATGTTAATAGAAGTTATTAGAATGCAACTACTTTTTAATTGAATTGTTATTTAATTTTATACTTCATTTGTCTGTTTTAATTTTGATATTTTCAAGCAAATAAATTTTTAGGTTCTACTCTGCAGTTTTGGGGAGGGAAAACACTATTAATTTAATATGAATAAATTTTTTTAATCTTTTGAGTGAAAAATATTTTAAATGTTGTATAGAAAAATTGAATAATAAAGAAAAGCATTTATTAATTTTATATTTTATTGTTATTATTTAATTTTATTAATTTTGTATGAAAGTCAAAATGTTAATATTTTTCTGTATAAAGTTATATAGCTAAGAATAAAAAAATATGGTTTAGCAGCAAGGCTTTAAATTTTAAAATTTGCATGTCAGTGTGGTTTTTATAATTTAGTTTTTAGTATTTATATAAAAATTTTAATGTATAAAATGTAGTTCAAGTGAATATATAAAGGATTCATTAAAGAGGAGTTAAATGATCATATGAAAATTGATTTTATTATTGTATGAACCTAGCAGGAGTTTGTATAATTTATTTAAAAATTTGTTGTATTTATGAATGCTATTCTCGTTAGAAATAATATTGTTGTCTTTAATATTTAGGAATCTAATAACGATTCATGTGATGAAGAGGCAATAAAAGTTATCCAGATGTGGACAGAACATTCTGAAGAAAAAAATCTGCAATATAAGAATGCATTAAGGTAAAAACTTTTAAATGTTCTTTGTATTTTTCATTTAATTATATATATATATATATATATATATATATATATTAACTTAAAATTAGTTAAAATGCAAAAAATCTTTATTTTTCCTCATTGTCAAATGTAATATTTTTCCCATTGTAAAGAATAAGCACTTATTTTTTAATTTCAAATATATCTATTTTTGATAGGTTAATTGTAGCATGAGAATTATATCACAAGTAAACTTTTCTTTTTATTATTTTAAAAATGATATTTTTTTCTAACATGATGTGTATGGATTACTATGAATTTTGTTATTATAATCAACATTTAAGTAAAAAAATTATTTTTTGTCATCTAGAAAAAATGCAAATATAATATATTATGCAAGCAAAATATCAAATTTAAAATAAACATTTTAATTCCCTACACTGATTACCATCAATTTTTTTTTTTTAAATTAATAGTCGAATCATACAGATTCCACATTATTAAATATAAATATACCAACCAAATTACTCTATTTGATAGCCATATTTATATTTAGCAATGTGAAATCTTTAAGAATTTTCTTAATCTTTGCCATTTTTTTTAAAAGGGCAAAGAACTGTTTTAAGGTAAATACTACTGTCAAATTTTAAGTTTAAGAAACTTAAATAATTACTAACAATAAAATAAACCTATTAAGTGAGATTTTGCACCAAATACAGTTTTTTGTTTCCACTTTTGGAGTTATAGTACTATTGTGCCTGACCAATAAATGTATTATCTAAATATTGATTTAAATTTGAAATGATATAACAATTTCATTATTCTTATGTCAAACATTTCCAATTAAGATACTGATGTTGATTTCAACATCGATCTTTGAAAGCAGAATAACTGGTTCAGAGATACGACGATTTCAGATATTTGATATTTGTCATCATTTCTGTATAATTTCCTTGTGAATTTTAATGCAATGCCATCTGTTTCTACTGATTGAAGGATTCCAAATGAAGATATTATTTAAGTTATTTTAGTTATTATTAATTATATTAAGAATTCTTGCATAAAATAAAACTTATATTGTTGAATTTCTTAAAAATGCATTGTTGTAATTGTAATATTATTTAAAAGGGCTTAAAATCCTAATTATTGAGTTTTTCAATCTAAATTCATTCAGTTTTATATTCTTCTGAAGAAAAATTAGTTTATATGTATAATGTGGGCTTATCTTAGTTTTACATTGCTTGCATAATGTTGGACTATCTTAATTTTAGGATATTTTACTGGAGTGTATGGTGGCCTTTAAATCGTATTTTTGGCACTATAATGACGATTGCCAAATGACAATTAATTCAACTTGATCCTGCTTTTTTATGGCAATATAAAAATTTTATTCGAAGCTTCCCTTTTTTTTTTCTTTTCTATTTTTTGTTATTTTGTACGTTAAAATTGTTTTATTCAAACGTTTCATACTTCTTTTCAAGCATTTTATTCTACATAAATTTTGTAATATATGTAGTTAATGATGCTTTTACTTTCCAATACATATAGTTCTTAATGTATAAATATATTGTAAACAAAAATTAAAGTTCTTTGATTGTATTTAAAAGGTAAGTTAAGTGAAAATGATGAAAAATTTAAAATTGAGAAAGTAGGCAAAAGGCCTACATGACATTCTTAATCAACTTTATATTTTTTTCTTTAATTTAATAACTGAAAGGAATTTTTGTTTTACCATTTTTAAATCTGCATAAAAGTATCATTAAAATAGTCAAGTAAAAATCATTTTATTTACATTCATGTTCCCGAATACAAATTATCTGCTTTTTGGAGAAATAGAAATTTGTACTTGTATATTTTCAGCTAAACATTCCTTAATATTATATAGTGATTTATTCTTAAGTATTGTTTTCTTTTTCATTGTGAAGAAATATGCTTCACAATATTTGCAATTCATTAACCTTTTAAAGTATCAGGAGAGGGAGTCTTTAAGTATAGATAACCTTAATTTGCTTTTCCTTTTTAATAAACTTGCTAGCAATTATCTCCCCATCACCAGCATTTTCCTTCATGTGCTCAAATTTAATATATTTTGCTTTTTTATTAAGCAAGAAAAAAAGGTGGCTGTCCATCCACTGTTTAGTTTTTCCTACATAACTTTACAAATCTGCTGAAATCATTTAGCACTAAAATCTAAATGAAATATGCATAATCAAATGGGAAAAAGGAGGCTATTTGCTTTGAAAATAGTCAAAATGAATATAATTCATACTGGAAAATAATCGTTAAAATGTATTTTCTTTTCTAAATCTGTTTAAAATCGATATATTGTAAAATTATAATATTAAATAATATATCCATTTAAAAAATTTTAGCATCATCCAGCTCTTGTTTTCATATTTCATGAATTCTCTTATGCTTTGCATTAAAAAGCTGTCTATTTTATTCAAAAGTCGTGCATATGTAATCTTGAGTGAGATTACGTAATCAATATCTTGAATGAAGTGGTAGTGTTGCTGCCTAAAAGAACATGCACAAGTTTCTGTTTAATAGAACCAAAGCAGTTTTTAAAGTGAGGAATAAAGAAGATGATATGGAGAAATGTAGGATTTGCAACTTTCTATGCATAATCAAGGCGAAATTAAAACAGGTTATTTTTGTTGAACCTTAAAAGAAGCTATTATTTCCAGATACAAATTTAATGCTAATAAGAAAGTAGCTCAGAGTATTTTTGAAAAAAAAAAAACTAAAAGGAAAATAAATTTCTGAAAGTCTATAGAACTTTCCTCATGTAGGCCATTTGGATTCATTGTCTCTGAAACTTCATTTCCTACCTTTTCCCAAATAGTGTGGGTGCTGTTTCTGACGAACATGATTATAAAGATTCCACCAGAATGTCACCGAAACAAAAAAAGAGATACAAGTGCAAATAGTATACAAATATATCTGCTGATTGCCGTTTAATAAATGTGGGAAACATCAAAAGCATAGGAGACGAAGAGTTTTTGAGAGGCTTTATTGATTTGTTAGTCAGTGGAAATATCTTTATCATGTTTTAATTTTTTTCTAGTATTGTAAATAATTATATCAATTTTAAATGATCAGCTAAAAGATAGCAGAAGATGTGCCAATATGAACGAGAATAACATTGATTTAAAAGCAGCTTTATTTTGTCTTAAAATAATTATCTGTTTACTTACCAATTTTCTGTGATCTTACATATTTCTATTTTCAGTTGGTATTTACTGAAAAGACCCCTTTTAATAGGATTTGGAGTAATTTTAAATTACCTTTCATTATTTTCTCCCTCAATACTAATAAATACTTAATTTCACATTTAGTGAGACATTTCTGGCATCAATGTTGAGAAAGATGTGGGTGGCTGGTCAGCACACAGTATACTATACTGATGGTATTGTTTAGTAGGATTGTTTTTCTGATCTAAAATTTTTTCTCAGGTTTTACAGTATGATAAAATATATATTATTGTAGATACAGTGTGAGAAATATATTTTTCTCTTTGCTATTTAATAATGTCTTAGAAAATTTAATTGTGAATGAATTTCAAAATTTGAAACAATCTTTTTAGACTAAAAAAACTTTTGCATATGGCTAAAATGTCTTATTAAATTATTGTTATTTTTATTACTAATAATTATTTAGCTGAGAAATTTATCTTGGCTATTACATTGATACTATTTTTTTATTATATAGTTGCCTAGTTATTTCAATTTTGTGAAAATCCTATTACTTAAGTTTTATTTTTTCTTTCATAGGAAAATGTTGCTATTATTTTTTTCTAAAAATTGGCCAAATTGTACTAAGAAAAAAGATGTACTTAATGCTTTTGAAGTTTTCCTCAAGCAAAATAAGTTAACAGTTAATACCAGTTCACACTCAGAAATGTATGAAACTGTTATCTCTATTGCTGAAAATCCTTGGAAAAATCTATTTTTTAATTGGAAAGATCTCTATTTGGGAGAAGTTGGATTTGAGGATGAAAAAGGTAATAATGTATAGTGTATGTATTTATATAGTTTTTTTTTTTAAATTTTAAAAGTAACATGAAATTTTATTCAATGTGTAAAAATAAAATTTGGCTGCTATTACATTTCAATAATAATAATTATCACAAAAAAAAAAAAAAAAAAAAAATTCCTCTCAGTTTGAGAGGTTTTTATAAAGAAGGATAGTTTTAGTGATGTAAGCTTTTTGTTATAAATTTTCATAAATTTTTGTGCACTTGCAATGCTTATATTTTCATTGTGAAATACTATGCAACATTATATATTTAAATTTCTTTTATGTTATATCAATATAGAATAAATAATTTCAGGCATCTGTATAGGTATCATTAAGTCTTAAATGATCTTTACAAATATCCCTATTTAAAATTTTTTTTTCTAATATGCTACATTACTTAATAAAGTTTTACATTTGTAACTGTAGCTGCAAGTTATATTTCTGTTTATATGAATTTTGTTGGGGAAATTGGTGATCCTTTCACTTGGAAAGTAATGGAGTGTGTTTGCCACTAACCTTCCCCCTCCCCACACAAAATATTGATAAAAAAAAAAAAAAAAAAAAAAGAATTGTCCAAGATACTACTGCAAAACCTATTTGAAGTTAGCATCTCTGTGTAAATAAAGTTAATGTGTGTTACTTTAAAAAAAATGATTTTGTTTTTGAAAATGTATGATTTCCCTACATTAATACTTTAACAACATCTGTTATAAAAAAGATAATTATATTGCTCAATTAGTGTGCTAATAAAATTAATGTCTTGGGTGTGTATTTTCGTAGTATTTTTTTATAGATTATTAGATAATGTTTTTTTAAAAAAAAATACAATGCAGTATAAATAATCTTATAAAGATAAAAATAATTGAATATTGTTTTTTTTTCTTTGTCTTTTCTTACTTTTATTCCAAGACTTTCATGTTTCTTGTACTAATTAATAGTTGCATACTGGAAAATTATTCCTTGTGCTCAACATCTTTTAAAATGATTTTTAATGTTAGTACATTTTTATCTTACTTATGTATTAATTAATAAGATAAAAATATACATGCATAAGTAAAAATGTATGCATAAATAAAAATGTTATACATTGTGCTACTCTGGAGTAGAATGAGTAATTTTAAAAATTTTTTTTTTTTTAGTACAAAATTATTTTAATTCTGAACCAGAGAATATTGTGCTAGCCAGAGTTCAATTTCTCCATGAAACGAAGGAAGACATTTCCGCCTTGTCTCTAACAAGAGCATCTTTTTTTTATCATAGCAGGATAGCTAAGAGCTTTGAAAACTGTAAATCTAACTATCATCGTTCATATGGCCATGCAACAATAGAGTGGTATGTGTTATTTCTAAGTAAGAATCGATACCTTTGGTTTCTTTTAAAAGAGGTAAGTAATTTTAAATTTCTTATTTTAATATGTTATAATTTTTAAATAATTTAAAATCCAGTATTGAAAAATAATTTGTAGATTGAATTTTAAATATCTAATATAAAATATTTATATATAACTCTTAACTTCTATTATATGCAATTCTTTCATCTGAGCATTTCTGATAAAAGAATTACATAACATATAATATTGCTAATATTTCCTTGCATTGATATGCATGAAATAACTCTCTCTTCCTAGAATAAGGCCATTAATTAAATTAATTTTTAAATTCTATTTTTTTCTGGAAAGTGCATTTAACACTATTTTATGTAATTTGTAGCACAATTTTATTATTAAATTAGGTAAAAATGTTTGAAAATAAATAAAAAAAACTTATTAACTTTATGAACTTATTTAAGAATAATTGTTAGGTTAATATATTGACTTTAATACGAATGTTTTTACTATTTTATTTTGTATATTAAATTATAATACTATGGAAAGCATAGATCTGTTATTAACTTTCTTAGATTAATAACTTGGCTATTATGATATTTGGAACCACAGGACATTTCGAGCTTCTTAAAAAAAGTTTTATGAAAAATAATTTTAAAAAATGAGTTAAAATGGGTAACCACTGTCTGGATGACAGAATAAGGTGATGAATTTGGCAGAAAGTAGAAATCGGGCAGTTTCAAGCACTTGAATATAATGGCCAGTGTAGTGTACCAGTTTAAGGATACTGGATATGTTGAGAAAACTCATGATTAAAATTGTATAATAACCATAATGGTTAAAGAATATTCATTTGTTCATTATATCTCCTCAACTCTTCTGATACTTTCATGCAGCTACAAGAACTCCAGCTTCTGGGTTGTGTACGAAGCAGAGGCTGTATGTAATACAGTAATTTTTAGTATGAAAAATAAATTTAAAAGCAAACAATCAAATGTTGTTGATTTGATTGTTTCCAAATCAAGGTTATTTATAAAGCCACATGTTAGTAAGAAAACATTACAGTTTGAATTTTTCCCACTCTTGTGCATTTGAGATTTCATTTAGTATTCTGCAGAGAACATCCACTTTAGACCAGAGATTAGTGTAGAAATTGTTCTGTTCAATGATGAGCCCCAATTCAGTTTAATAACCATTTCTTAATATACATTTGCCTGGAAAGGACCTTTTACCTGTACTCCAAGAAGAAGAAGAGAGAAAAAAAAAAAACACTGGCAGTTGAGGTTTGATGGTTTGACCAATTGTTATTTTGGATGGGTGTGTACAAACCTCTTTGTCAGAGGTTCTGAGACTTTTATGAAAATGGGGATACGATCTTTAACCCTATGTTTGCTTTTATCAAAAGGGATACAAGTGATCCCAATTTTATTTTAATGGATGACAAGGCATAATTTCTAGAAGATGTGACATTTTGCTAGATTGTTTGGTTGACCAGGTCTTTGTAAAGCATGTTTGGTGCACTCTAGCTTGGACAAGTGTAATTAGTCCTCCACATGTCATGTGTGCATATTATACTTGTAGTTTGATTTTTGTTATGCTTCACAAATTTGCATTCATGCCTATTTTTATTAAAATCTGTTGTGTAGTTATGAAGATAACTTAAATATGAAAATTCTAATTTGAAAGCTAGTGAGCCAGTGTGTACTAGTATGTTCCGATACCTGATAGAAAAATTTAGTAGGAGATTTTTTGTAAATCAATTTCTTTTTCTAAAAATTCAATAAAATAATTATTGTTATATGTAGCATGTATAAAGATTTCTAATAATATCTTGTTCAAATGAAAATATTTTGAAATAACCAGAAGAATTCTTTAGAAGGTGGATTTTTAATTAATCAGAGCAATAATAACTCATTATATTATTATTCCTTTTATATTAATTGAAAATATAATGGTTTTTATTTCTAATAAAGTAAAAATAATTTTGTCTGTATCAGAATTGTGCTGCAATTTATTATTAGTTTGAAATTAAGATGCTTAAACATTGAGCTATTTAAAATTTGCTATAAACTTTTATTTGCTTCCATTTTAACTGACAGTACAATGAAAAACAGAAGAATTTTTTAATAGAAAATAAATTTTAATAGGTGACAGAAATAATAAGGCTTATAAATTATCTTTAAAAATTAAATCTTTGAAAATAAAAATTGATTCTGAAATGAGGTCTATTTTTAATAACAAAATTTTAATCATGATGAATAGAAATAGGTATGATGGAATTAATATCAAAACTATAGAATTTTTAGTGCTGTTTAAAATATTTTATAAAAACATTTTCATGTAAACATAAATAAACTAGTAGATGTAAACAAATTTCAGATTTTGAAACTCTCAATTATTTTCTCTAAATCAATTATTAAACTTGCTACTCTTGTTTATTACATCCTTTTTTTAAAACAATGTGCTTGCCTAGATGTAGGGTTGCTATGTTGTTTATTTTTATCATAACTTTTCGAGTCTCAGTTTGATAGCTATCAAGATATTAACTATTGACAAATACTTTGTTTTTAAAAATTCATTTATTTTTTGGGTGATTCCCTAAGGTTATTCAATATAAAATAATTTAAAGTAATGATTTTATAATTGGGGCTTTTAGTAGCTGAGGCTATTACTAAATGAAGCATTAAA
>BPLR01015990.1:0-70145 GCA_021605095.1 Caerostris extrusa | reverse complement strand
TAATTTCCTTTCTATTAATAATCTATAAACGGTAAATAATTTTATGAAAATTAAAACATTAAAAGTTCTGGAAAATTTTGTTTTTATTTTGTGTTTTTATCATTCTAGACATTGTAAAATTAATTGAAACAATATGGGATATAATATAAAATATATAATATAAAATAAATATAATAATAAGTTTGGGCTCATGGTTCAGTGACTATCACAGCCATTTAAACTTGCCTTGTCTGTGTTATAAGGTGGTCATGTTCTACGAAATACCAGACTTTTAACTAACATTTTTTTTATTAAATGTTAATTATGTTAACATATTGAAAAAGAATTTTCACTAATATGATGTATTGATTACCAAGAAAGAAAGAAGAGCAGAGCATGTTTGTAAAAATACATGAACTTATAAACCCGTCCACATATACCCTTTCTTGAATTCAACTGAGAAGTTGCTAGAAATATTGATCAGCAACATAAAGAAACATACTGACAGATCTCGAGGTTACTAGACTCTAGATCTAGTAAGCTTCTATCAGTAATAACCACTAGATCTAGCATGTTTACACAAATCTTACTTTCAACCATAACCGCCTTCTATAAAGTATGGCTTTAAAACTTAACTTCCAAACTCCCCACATATAATGCCTTTCTTATGGAAATAATCAATCTTCGGTGATTATTCAATTTCAGAAATAGGGGGGAATATCCAAATGAAATCTGCCAGTTATGTTACTAAAACTCGTATACTTAAAACTATTATGACCATCTAAATTGAATTTTTCGGAATGTTTGATACTGTATGCTGTATCATCAAGATATATAATTAAAAAATACAGGAAATATAATTAAAAAATATAATATGCAAAATATAATGCAATGAAAATTAATTCTGTCTTCTTATTATGAAAATAAACAGCATAACCAAGAAAGAATGAATTTGTAGAGAACAAAAATTAAAAAAACCATTAAAAAGGACAAATTCCTAATTAATTGCTTCATTTTAAAGAGATGGAAGTTGATATTCTCTATATAAATCAGGATTTTGCCAAAAATGTTATTTAGACATCATTTAAATTGTATATAAAATCGCTAAACCCGTTTCTGTCAAAACATCTTTTTTAATTCATATTTCTTTTGTCTTATATATTATCAAAATTATATTTAAAATACTCACTCATTTTAAATAATTTCATTACTTTTAAAATATTCATATTCAACTTAAGATTTATATAATTGTAAGTGTAACAAAAGTCTTATTTTTAAAATCATTTACAGAGAAAAAATTTTTTTAAAGGAATTCAGTGCAGTGAAAAATAAAGAAATAAAAATGCCCTTCGGTTAAAATTAATTATTAAATTATAATTATTAAGTAGGGCAAAATTAGTAATTAAAATCATAAAATATGTCTAACACTTATAAAAATTGTATTCTTCTAATATCATAGATGAGGTCTGATGGACGAGTAATTAGCACTTGGTGTCCTAGGTTTCTGGTTTGTATGGTTCAGGTTTTACCATGGATGCTTGTAGAGGTTCGGAATCCGTTTTGAAAGTAAGTCGCAGTCTAATATGAATGTAGAACGTAAGGCTGAAAACCCTACCCGGTAAAAAGGAAAACATCTCCTGTCTTGAAATTTATCATAAGCAGACGGCCTTGGTTCACCATGAGGCTGTTGTGCCACTATTATAGATATGATGAATTTTACATGTGTCGAATAAGGGGGCCCTCTGCAGTACTCTTAAAGGCTGATAGCTGAATGACTAGTGCTCTGGCACTCGGTACCACAGGTTTCGGGTTCGAATTCGGAGGAACCATGGATGTTTGTAGTGATTCGGAATTCACTTTAAGCCGTAGGTCCCGGTTTCATATGACCGTAGAGCTTCACAGAGCCCAATCAGATTTCTCAACGACATCATTCCCAAACTGCAAAGGGCAACTCAACTTTAGGCACAGTGGTGCGGTATATTAGTATTCCAGAATGTTGTAGGTTAAATCATTTAAATCCTTTCCCAAATATATTCGTATCTAAAAAATGTATCTTTTCGCAACAGCGAAGTAACTCGTGTGAAATTTAATTTTTATCTGGTGTAAAACGAGCATTTTCGGTACCTTGTATTATCCTAAGACAGTGTTCCTCAAACATATTCTTAAATTTGATAAATATAGTGTCCTGAAACAAAAAAATATTAAAAAATAATTCATCCCTTAAGGGATTAAAGAGTATTTATCATTTTAATATGTCTCCACAATTTCGTGCATTCAAAAATTCGGGCAAAAAACTTAACATTTTAAATTTAACCATGAAAGACTTATACACATCATTTCAAAAGTATTGGTAACCTATACATGCATAACCTTGAGAGGATCAATACCTTCAATGTCTATCATTTTTTTGAAGACCGGCTGTCATTGTTTTCCAACTGGAGACACAATCGCCAATTCCTGCCGACATAGAGATTAACATTTCGGCAAATCTGACTTTGATTTCGTGGTGCAATTCATGTAAAAAAAAAAGAACTACCCTAGAAGAATACGCAACAGGGTGTTTTTAAGGCAATTACTGGAAGGGTCAACAAATCTACAGATATTCCGTGCACAAGACACTAGCACGTACAACCACCCTTTTTTTTTTTTCCTTCCCTTGGCACAAGGTCTTCAACTTTCGTTCCATCTCCTTGGCCACGTTCCTTTTTGTTTCTCTTTCATTAAATCATTTCTTTCTCTGCATCTTTTGAGTGACCACTCAAGAGTTGCTTCCGTAAGAGATCATTGTTTGGGCGGAGGGGCGAGGTTCCTGTCATGGTTACGGGTGCAGTTAGCACATTTTATCGAGTTATATCATAATGTGGGAAGGGAAAAAAAAAAAGAACACCTTCGAAATTGATGGAATGGTTCGTTGAAAAAGTTGCCTATGCATGAACTAATCCATAAAGTGGAAATAAAAGTTTTGCTTATTTATTTTGTTTCTCGAGGTGCATTCTTCTGGTTATTATGAAGCACATTATGAAGACAGTTTTGTTTAATTTGTATGCGGATCCAAATTTGCAAAGAAGTCATTCTTATCTTTTTTAAAGATTCATTTGTTTTCCTATATTTATTTAACGAATTTATGTAAAAAATGTATACATCTTAAATTTTAAACATTAAATGTTTGAAGTGTATATAAACGATAATACGATGAAAAGAACACGCGGGATACTATATGCTGATGATAAAATCACTGGCAGTATTTGGAAAAATGATTAAAAGATCATCGTATTCAGTACAAAAACTGTTCAAACTGTTCAGTTCAAAAACTGAATTTTTCATCCATAATAAAAAAAATATATTTATCTATCTCTAATTATTTTCATTTATAATTTTTATTTTAAAAAAGTAACAAGAAGTTATGAATTTCAAATTTAAGCCTATTTTTTATACAATATTTACTATTTATAACATACCATTTGCGCTTGATAGCCGAGTTACCAGCGATCTGAGGCTCGGTGCCACAGGTTTCTTCAGGTTCGAGTTTCAATGTGCCATAGAAGCTTGTAGTGGTTCGGAATCCACTTTTAACCGTAGGTTTTGGTCTGATATGACTGTTGGAAGTAGGGTTTTTGGATCATGGCCGTTCCTGTATGCAGACGTCCATGATCCAACATGGACTGTAGTACCAGGGATTTAGTTAGTTAATATAGCATTTAAATTAAAAATAAAAACTCATCTTGAAATTTATAACTTTTAATTTATATGTTTTATTTTTATAAAACTAAATAAATGTTGACAGAATTTATTCTTTAAAAGTAATTCAGTTTAACATTCATAACAAATTGATTTTTTTACATAGAAAATTTAGGAACACAGTAGTTATCTGTAAAACGCAATTTCACATTCAACACACTTTTCTTTTAAACTGAATCTTACAGAAGTATTTTGGATCTATTGTTTTGTTTCTATAGCAATATATAAATAGCAGATTTTTTTATCAAATAAGAAAAGGCATTCTCGTTACGTTATTATAAAAGGAATCTAGAACTTTATTTGATTTATCAAGAGTTCCTAGTATTCGACAATTAATGAATATTGAAAATCAGATCAGCGAGTTTTCATATTTATAAATAAGAGCTTTATATATGATTTTTTTTTGTTAAACAATAAATACTACTTTTGATTTGTACGTTTGTTGGTGCCATGAAAAATAATATATTGGGGAACGTACATTGAGGCCTGTCGGACAAATGATTAGTGCTTTGGCGCTTGGTACCGCAGGTCTGGGACTTGAAACTCGACGCTGCCATTTATGCTTGTAGTGGTTCGGAAACCACTTTAAATCGTAGGACCCAGTCTAATATAATTATTAGGCATACAGGTAACAACCATATCCTGTCTTGAAATCTGCCAGGTAGGCAGACAGACGGCTTTGTATCCCCATGGGCTGTAGTGCCAGGGAGTTTGTGAGTGATTTTATAATTCGCGATTGATAGCCGAGTTACCAGCGATCTGAGGCTCGGTGCCACAGGTTTCTTCAGGTTCGAGTTTCAAAGTGGTTCGAATCCACTTTTAACTAAGGAAAATAATTTTTTACATTTATTTACTTTTATTGATTCTTATGTTGATTTAAGCTCAATTATTTCTTATCGATAAAATGCGCCTTCCACTTTAACCCATTCGTTTTAACTTTGTGGTACTGCTCCCTCGATTTGAGAACAACTGGTACATAATATTTATTAAATGTTACTATATGAATATATGTTCTTCCTCTTTGACGCAGCAGCCCTTTGGTGTGCCAAGGTCGTCTGCCTATTGGCAAATTTCGAAACATGAAATGTTTTTTTACGTGATAGAGTTGCCAGATCTACTCCCAACAGTCATATTAACCGGAACCTGCTGTTTTAAAGCAGATTCCGAACCACTACATCCATCCATGACCCCGCAAGGACTGAAACCACCTGACTGGCACCGACCGCCAATCACTCTGCCATCAGACCCTAATAATACATGCTACTCAGTAAAAATAAATTCCATTCCTTTTCTATTTCCTTTTTTTTTTTTATGATAAGAGAAAAAAATTAAATTGTGGTAGACAACTAGTCTTTCTAGTCGTCTAGTCTAACAACCACACTTTCTAGATCATACGCGTGTAAGATAAGTTTAAACAATTAAAGAAATGTAAGTATAAGAATAACAATGCTGTATAAAAAATAATGAAACGTGTATTAAAAAATTATTCACTGAAATATTATAATAATTTATCATAGAAACTATACTAGCTAATATATGTAAAAATGAAATATAATAAAATTGTAAAACGTCTTCTGTTTCTTCATTGGTGCAACAGCTCTATGTTGTGCCTAGTCCTTCTGCCTGCAGGAAGATTTCGAGACAGGAGATGTTTTTCTTTTTACGAGGCACAGTTGTCAATCCTACGTCTCCAACGCTCTTACAGTCATAGTAGATCAGGACCATCTATTTAAAGTGGATTCTGAACCACTACAACCAACCATGGCACCGCCGGAATACGAACCGAAACCTGTAGTATAGAGAGTCATACCACTAATCACCCGGCCATCAGGCGCCAAATTATAAAATTATGAATATAAATTCCCTTTCTTATTGAATGAATATGAGTGAATATAAATTCTCTGTTTTAATGGATGAATATAAATTCTCTGTTTTAATGGATGAATATGAGTGAATATAAATTCCCTGTAAACTTAAATTTCCCTAATTTTTATAAGAGACTCAGTTGTAGGAACGCTACGAGGTAAAAACAGAAAGGGACGTAATAAGAAAAACAATACAATGTGGACGATAAAACTTTCTAGGTTAAACGCATGTTAAATGACCTTTCACTAACCAATCTATAAGTATCATGTGTGAGCATTATAATACCAGATAAAAATAGCAGAGAATATTTATAAAAGAATAAAAGCATGATTCTCGGACATCAGATTAAAGGACATGTATCAAGGATGTTCCCTTTTGTTACCATAAATGCATTTGGGTAAGAGTCTTTGTTGATGTCCGTACACCAGCGGAAGCGAATGGCAAGCTGGACAATTCATACAGCACGAAAATAAAATAAAAAATGGCGACATCAGGAAATAGATTTTCGTGCAGCTTTGTTGCCACACATCATGGAGATCTTATGGTCAATGCCTGTTCAAACTTTCATAAGGTTTGAAGGAGACACTATTTTTGGAAAAGTTATATCAAGTATAATTTTTGCCATACTAAATAGAATAACCATGGCAGAACTAACAACCTTGTATTGGAAATTCTAATAAATTTTTTAAATTTTTTTTATTGTTTTTTGTTATATAATTCGAAGGTATGTAGGTATTTATACATAAGTTTGGATAAAAAAAAAAGGAAAGTATATTTATTAGAATTTTTGAGTAAAATAGGGTTACAAATTCATTGAACCGAAAAAAAGAAATTCCGAATAACATTTTTCATGGTTGATTAATTTTCTTTTCTTCTTTAAAATAACATAAAAATTTTGATAGCGTGTTTTGTATTTATAAGGATAAGCATAGATAATAAAAGTATTTAAAGTAAAACAAAAATAGAAAATACTAATACAGAATCGAGAAAAAATGTACAAAACAAAAAATTCCTACAATTAATTTTAAAAATTAAAGAAATCTTTATACAAGGAAAGAACATTATAGTGTTATGACTTATAAAAAGAACTTATTTTTATTTAAATTCATTTTATCCATTCAGCAGCAAATATATTCAAAAAAACACAACATTTTCCTTTTTTTTTTTAATAATATATACTTTTTTGACATGAATGCTTTTGTTATATATAATAGTGGTATTTCAATGCACGGCCGCAATCTCTTCCTGATTCTTCAACTTATGTTGTTGTTGCTTCTCATCTCACTTGGTAGGCAGCAACATTTAAACCAAGTCCATTAACCCCTTCAACTTATACTAAACGTAACATGTAATAAACGAATTTCCCCATAAGAAATAAAAAGGAAAATTATTAATCTCGTCCCATGAAAATTCCTAACATTATTGGCAATTACCCATTGATGTGGGCGTATAAACAATTTAATACAGCTTTATTACTAAAATACATACATACAAAAGAATTTAAATGAAATGCATGACAATTTATCAAATTTGATTTTACTTAATTTACCAAATTACTCTTTTTCCTACTTAAATTGGTTGAGCATCTCCAGATTTCCCGTTTACTAAAATTCTGACCAATTTTGCTTTCTCCTCAGGAAGTTTTGGAAATATGGCATTATTTGGTCATACCAGACAATGCTGTTACCGTTTGATTGGGCGTTGTTGGGATGGTACATCTCTGCCAAGTTTTCGACATCAATCCATTTAACAAAGATTTTGACGCGGGTGAGTCCCATTCTAAACTATGATCGTATATCAAACAAAAAGTTTGATGTACAATACACATGGTAGACTAAATTGGGCTTATTCAAAGAGGGACATATATCGATGTATTATTAAATATTTCTGATAATGTTAAATATTTTATTATTATTAATTATTTTATAGCCCTGAACAATACTTTTGAAAATAAAAAAAACCCCTGAAAACTTTCGTTTTATTAAAACAAAAATTGAAAATTATTGTTAAACTTAAAAAATTTTAATACAAAAGTTTCGTAATATTAACATATAATGCTTATCACAAAATCATATTTCTATAATAAATATCAAGAAGTATTATTCATCAAGAGAAACAAAAATATTTTTTTGACCAACAAGGAAAGGAAAGCATTGCTTTTACTTTCCTGCACTCTTGTCACAGTATTCAAGAAAAGCAATTTTTGTAAATTCATGTTGCCCTGTAATTTTGAATTCACGTAATATTATGTTTTCCTGCCAACAATGAGACGAATCATGAAACAACTGACATAATTTTTGCATAAATAATTGGTCTAATCTTCATTAAATTTCTTAATTAGAGGTATGGACGGACATGCAGCTGAATTCTTTTTAGTCTAGGTTTTCTGTATCTACGGATATGTGAAAACACTGCCGGGATATAAGTGTTGTAGAGTAGAAGAATTAATTCCGAAGTTAGTTATTGCTAAAGATCAATGATATACCAATCAACCATGATAAAGGACATCGTAAATGTAGATTGTACGTACAACTTACATGCCACTACTAGCATCTCTTTTCTATGCTTCTTTGTGTCTATGCATGGAGGATACTAAAATTTCTGGTATTGAATGTGCTAAACAAGACTCAGCAGTCTATATCACGAGACTATCGAAAGGTAATAATATGCAGCTTTACTTTTAGAAATGAATTTAAAAGCAGGAAGAACACGGACTAGAACTTGGAAAAGTTGTGATGATGAATGCAATTCATTATCTTAAATATAACAACTTTCAGCATCTCCTTTTCACACTTCTTTGTGTCTATGCATCTTCTTTGTATCTTAGTGTTGATTTTATCATAATGCATTCTTTATTACTCAGCTCTTGTTACGGCATGTATATTTAAGAAACATAGTTGTGACAATGCATTGAGAACTAATGGATCTCATGTGAGGCATTCTGAATAAACGTAGGGAGAAAAACCTTTTTGCCAATTTTTTTTTTTTTTTAAATAATTCGAAAATAAATTATTTCTAACAACAAAAATTAAAAATGTATCGATATTAAATTGTTTGAATGAAAATGTATCAGTTACTTATTATATTTAAAAATCTAATACATTTTTAAAAATTATCATTTAATAAAAATTTTAATTCAAATTTTATCTAATTATTCGCGATTTTTGCTTTTCAAAATTTTGCGTTGATATATTTTGTGATAAAATTTTGAAGCTTTATCAAATATTGAAAAGTTTTTGGTTGCGAAAATTTGCCTTTAAAGCTTTAATTTAACGTTATACCACACAAACTTTTGTAAAAAAGTTCAGATTGATAAATAACTTTCTGAGTTAAAAAAATTCAGACATACATAATGGCATCAAATTACGATGCGCGTCTTTTATTACCCACAATATAATTTAACTATGTTCAATTGCCTTACATCGCGTAGAGAATTTACTGTGAACAGGAAAAGACATAAATAAGCACTTAGCTTATAAGCAAAAACGTGAATCAGATAATCTATTAGATAATCTGAACTTGTAGAACTTAAGTAGTGAGAAGACCGTTGTGATGCTTTTTTTAAGGTCTTCCTTGCGTGAGATGCTCTGTGTATGTGGGTGGCTAGAGTCAAATTTTGAACTCATTTAACCTTTATATTTTCCTCAACTTTCGCTTTGTTTAGATGAATTTCGTCCCAGTGTGTGATTTTTGGATCACAGCGGCAGTTAGACAATTGTCCAAAATACTCTCTTATGCACATTAAATATTTATTTTCATTTTATGACATGTCCGCTTTATTTATTTTTTTTTTATTTATTATTTGGTTTTGGTTTTATTTATTTATTATGTTTTTTTTTTTTTAAAAATACGTTGATATGATCTGTGGGTATTTTTAAAAGGGTTTTCATTATGGTAGATACTATAATTTACAAATACTACAATTTTCACAAAAATTATCTGTTTGAATAAAAGTTTGTTAAAAATAAATTTCAGTGTCCCCAAAATTATTATTTTTAATCATATATTACTGTTGTTTTTAAATGCAAGGTGTTTTAACCTAATCCGTTCTCCACTGGACACGTAGCTGATTCAGGTGGCACAAAGAACATCACTACTACAGTTTTGAATGAATACCCGTAGAATTAATTGGGAAAGAGGGAGAGGGATTCCTACCTTATTCACTGAAACGAACAAAAAGACTTTCTGGTCTATGAATTTTCCATGCCCATTTCCACTATAAACTGGAAACTTTTTTAATTCAGTATCGTGAGACGGTTTCAAGACATAATATTACCGGGTGTATCACGATGAAGAGGTTCTATCTGGCAATCCAATTTTTAATTAATAACCCAGTGTTGGCGACTTACGGGATTCACATAATCCTTTTTCTCCTCCAGCCCAATAGAAGTACTTTCCGGCCACGTCCCTGTCCAATTTAGACTTTAGAGCTTTTGGTTAGGCTTTTGCCAATTTCGTGCTTGGTTTTCTGGAAACTAACGATCTAAACGATCTATCCACCAGGGTACAGTTCCTATATAATATTTAGTCTAATACGACTGTAGAAAGTTGGGCGTAGAGTTGACAGCTCTAATCCGTAAAAAAACATCTCATGTTTCGGAATCTGGCAGAAGCCCTTGGACCACTATGGGGGCTGTCGCGCCATTGCAGAAGAAGATTATCTTCTTCTTCCAAAAGACGAGTTTTCTTTTTACGGAATACGGTTGTCATCCCTTCCTCCAACACTCTACAGTCATATTAGACCGGGACCTATGGCTTAGAATGGATTCCAAACTACTATAAATATCCATGGCACCTCTGGAACTCAAATTCTGTGGTGCCGACCGCTAACCACTTGACCATCAGGGCCCAAAAGAAGATTATCATCGATCCATGAATAGTTTTAAAATAATAAGAATTAAAGTAATTTATGTTCATTACATTACAGTAATCAAAATATACCATTTAAATGAAAATCTTTTAAAATAGAGCTTAACAAAAAAATAAATAATTTTAAAATAGAGCTTTGTCCATGTTTTAAAAGCATCGCAATTTTTCAAGTACATACTTCTTAATTTTTTTAAATAAAATTTAGCTAATGAATCCTTTGAGGAAAGAGGATCTACTTGTTAACATTTCAATATTAAATAGTTGCATCTGCTAGGATATCATAAATAGTAAAATACAACAATAAATGTTCTTCCAAGGCGACTGAGACATGATTTATTAGAACCATTACGGGTAAGAAAAGAAATAATGAGGTAGAAGAGTTAAGAAAAAAAAAAAATTTACTTTTCCCAAGGCTACTGGCTGTGAATCTAAAACAATGTTGCTCTTGGAAAGTTATTTTAGTGTCAATCTCCATCTGCTTTGTTTTCCTCTTCTTTTTTTTTTCTCTTTCACTGTCATTTCATACAGATTTTAACGATTAACAGACGTTTCGAATTATTTATGGATAGACTACTCGGAAAATCATGAAATCTATTTGTCAATCTTGACACTGTTAATCTTTTTAAAAATGGAATGAATAAAAAAATATTTTTTTTAGTTAATTTTACTTAAATTTCTATAACACACTTTGAAAAATAAAAAAATAAAACATTTTTCATATGCTGTTTTTCATGAAATATTATTTATTACTATATATTTTTTTAAATTAAATAATTATACAATGTCTAATATAAACACTTAAACCGAGAAATAAATGAAAATCCTGTATACGGAAACTTGCATATGGGAATCTTGTCTTTATATGGGGAAAAAAAAAGAAAGAACATCAAGTTCAACATTCAACATTAGTTTAAAAGTTTTATCTTGATCATAAACATTATCTTTAAAAATCATGTAAGGTACTTTTAAACTAATGTTGTACTTGACTTTCAATTATAGGTCCTGAATTTAAAGGAGAAATCTTTAGATTTGCTCGTATAGTATTTCCATGGGACTTTCCAACTCAAAAAGCATGTTATGGCGAATATGCAACTTATCATATACCAACACTTCTATGGAAAATAAAAATAAAAATATAATTTTAATGGAATGAAAAATAAAGGAATAATATTAAATTTAAAATATTTAAAAGAAAAGAGATAGCAAAATCAAATTCGGGGATTTATTTCGACTTGAATTTAGGTGAATTAAATTTCCACGTTACTTCCTGTTCAACAACAATACTTTCTATATATCATTGAAATTGTATAGTATCACACAAATAGAATATAAATGTGATAAACTAGCTCCTAGCATTTAAAAAAAAATTCTTTTTCAATTATGCAAAATTATTTTGTTTTTGAAAAATATTTACAATTATTTTTCTAAACGGAGATCTATGTAAACAAAATTCATTTGAAAAATATTTCCCTTCAACTGAATGAAAAGCAGCTATGTAATATATTAATTGGTATGCTAACAACTCATAAATTTCCATTGGTATGCAACTGATTAGTTTTCATTGGTATGCTAAAAATTCATTGATTTTATTTTCCATTGGTTTGCTAACCATTCATTATTTTCCATTGGTAAGCTAACAACTCATTAATTTATATTATTGTTATTTACCAAATACGTAAAAAAAATTCACGGATGATTTTAACAAAGTAAAGATAAACTACTTAATATGTGATATTAGATAATATTACACAGAAGATAATTTATATTATTTAAATGCGACAACAATTTTCAAACATTTTCATTTTAACACACATCACAGCACATATGATAATCAAAAAAAATTTCAATATTCAAAGACATAAATAGCATACCAGCATGGATGATAATGTACATTTAAATGATGGCATAAATCGACAATTGAATAAATTATAGATCTCATTAAGATTTTTATAAAACCTGAAAATCATCTGTTAACATTTAAGTACAATTAAGTATTTTAATTTGCTACATTTTAAAAATACTTACTCACAGTTTTCTAACAAGTAACTTATTATAAACATATAAAAACATGCTAATATTAGCGCTGCAAGCATAACATATGTATAGCATTTTAGTATATAAAAGCATTTCCCTTCATTTCAAGATCATATCAAAAACATTATCATTTATAATAAGGAGAGAACTTATTCGGTCACTTTTTTGTGGTATTTCTTTTCTCTTCGTAGAATCGTTTTCGAGTAATACATCTTCTTTATACAGAACTATATAGATTCTTTAAAAAAAACTACATTTGTACGAATCTCTCATACGTTCAAGATGTTTAGAATGAGACCAGTATGTCAATGTTCTGCCGTAGCACCGCGGCAGCACTGTCCAAAATGGGGCAGAGCGCAAGAGTGTCAAGAACACTTGGAGATGATTCAAGCCAACCAAGGTTGGGACATTACTCCTCACCATGTGGTGCTTTCCCATCTGGATATCATTCCGGGCGTCCACGTCTGAGGTCTTTCAGGAAGGAATCGAGTTCAATGTCTTTAGGCTAATGAACAACACGTGAACGCCAGGGACGAATAGCACATATAAGACAGAATTTTTGGATACTTTACACTCCTATGCTAATCCCAAATGGCCTTTTCCGTCGACTTCCTTAAAAATATCGTGCACTTAAAAAATGAAAAAATGCAGCCTACACTTTTATGATCCCAGACACGTTTACACTCTTTATTATTATTTTTTTCAACCAATTTCAGAATCACTCAGTTTATGGCTGGATATACCAATTTTAACTCTTACATAAACAGATTTCATAAATACTCAACAAATCTTTGCAAATGAAAATGTAGGTGGAGTGCAGAACATAATAATTTACTTTTTAGCCATGAGCCTGGATGGCCGAGCTAGCTAGCGTTGTGGCGCCGGGTTTGTAATTTGTAATGCCGGTTTTGATTATTGTAATGCAAATTTTGAGATTTTTCTCACTTTTTTTTAATTACACAAGTAAGATTTTGAATTTTTGTTTTTATTGTTAATCTATGTAGAAATTAATGTAAATAATGCTGCAGTTTGGCACTCGGTACCACAGATTTCTGGTTCGAGTCCCGGTGGGGCCATGGATGTTTGTAGTGGTTCGGAATCCACTTCAAGTCATAGGTCCCGATCTAATGGGATCGTAGAGAGTTTCGGGTTAGTGTTGCTCCACGTCCATAGCTTATCTTCAAGTTATCTGGGTAGTGCTAAATGTGTAACGTCAGTGCGGCGCTTGCCTTAAGGCATAAAACATAACTGTCTCAGTGTTTGTCAGCAGCATTAGGAAAAAAACTTTTTAGCCATTCCGGGCTTGAACACCCTAGAAAAATTTTAAAAAAGGATGACTCCAAAAAGTCAAATGGTCATCAAACTTTTGTCAATTTGTTAATAAGAAGCCGGTTTTTACAGCGTTTTGTAAATTGGTCAACTGTTACTTGAATATCCCTAAAATAATTTCTCTCTCTTTTAATATTATTTTATATTAAGAATTTTAAATTCATCTGTTTTTTATTTAAAAAAAAATTTTTTTCTATTTGTTTGTTACTTACTTTTATAAGACTCATGTGATATACGAACATTTCTAAACTTCAATCATAAGAAAAAAAAAAAACATTCCCATAATAATAAAAAAATTTCCGAGTCAACAATAATTATGATGAGATAACATAATGATAGATGATAAGTAAACATAATAAACATTATATTATTAATAAACATTATGAGCATAATAAATATTATGAGCATATTAAACATTATGATATTATGATACAACTTATAATTTTTTTTTTTTATATAATAAGACTTATTAAACCAATTCCGGAGTAAGCTAATTTACATAAAATGATTAAAATCCATGAAAATTAAAATAATTAAAATTAATTGATTAAAATAATTTTTGTGTGATGATACAAATTATTATTGTTATTATCTTTTATTGTTTATTTCTTTAAATTACTTCTTTTCTCCAGTGATGATAATCATTAATTTTTCTATTACTGAAATTTACAAATGTCAGTCCTCCTAAGAAGTTTATTTTTTTTTAAATTTAATGAAAAATAAACATTACAGTAGCAATCAGAATTTTCTCATCACTTCAATTGAATCCCGTACAATATATCCAACGTTTGCAATACATGTCAATTTATTCAAATTCTTTTGACAATTTAAAATGTTTAAGCAATCGATAAATAAGTTTATAGCTTAATGATTATTGTACTATAGTATAATACATAGTACATTACATATAGTATAATACATTTTAAACGGTTTCACTATCATGAGCATATCACTAAAAAAAGTAAGGAAATAGTGGAAAAATATAATGTTTACCAATATTTTTATTATCTCATTAATCAATTAATGGCGGAAAGTTATTAGTTAAAAGTTTCGTTAAAAGTGTAAAATAAGCTTTAAAAATAATAATCAGCTTACTTAAAAGTACTTAAGTTAATTACTAATAAGTTACTTAATTACATAATTACTAATAAGTTAATTACATAATTACTTAGTTAATAAATTAAATTAATTATTTAAAAAGTAATTATTAGCTTTTATCAAAATGCAGTTAAAGAGATTTAATTTTTAAGCCATTGATTACACCTCAATGTAATCTGCAAATATAAATGCGAGTAGCTCTGATAATATGAAATAAGGTAGCATTATTCAAAAAGAAAAAAATAATAATAACTGCTATCCATGCTAACTTTTGGCTGTGAAATTTCAAACACATTGAAAGCACTTAAAATAAGTCTATTTGGTCTATTGTTCATAAATTATTTTTCAGAACTATCTCTAAATTTCTGGTTTCCTTTACTTCACGTATTTGGTTAATGCAGTTTGGATATGATTTGGCTGCGCATTTTTCGGATATGTTTTACTAATTTGGCTAAAAATGTTTATTTTTATTTATTTATTTATTTTGAAATACCAAATAAATTAAACGTGCTGAAAATGATGAAGAAAGATAAAATGCATTTTCACTAAACGTAAAGAAAACATTAATAATATAGATGAAAAATATATTTATATTTTATTTAAGAATTTTACAAACATGTTCATTTTTTTCCGCCAATATTGAAAAAAACTAGTTTAACACGTAAATAATTTATTTAGAATATGTTTTCGGCAGATCTTTTTTTAAATGATTGTTACTTTTGAAACTGCGAAAATTTTTGTGGACATATTTCTTCATTTAAGTAAACGTAAAAATTATGTTGAATAAAATTTACATATTTGTCATAAAAATTTCTAGTTGTTGTTCTAATGCAGCTGGCAATACAGAGACAGTAATCTTTTTGCCGCTGATACTCATTTAGCACTACCTAAGGGAGAACGTGTAGCTTGAAGATGTACAACGGACACGAGTAACACTACCTTTACAATGCTCTATGATCCTATTTGACTGCGACCTACAGTTTAAAGTGTCTTCCGAACTACTACAAACATCAATGGTACCACCGGGACTCGAAATCAAAACCTGTGGTACCCTGCGCTAGCCACTTGGCCTTTAGGCCACATTTGGATGCAAATATGTCCGTACTAACACACACTTATATAAACTTTGTGAGATATATGTATAGATAATTATTTATTTTAAAAAGTTTTGTTTATAAAACAAAACTAACTCGACTAAAATCCAGGAATCCAGAACTTAACTAAAATCCAGGAATAAATGTTTATTTTAGGTTTTACTCTTATTAACGTTATTTTTTTATTAAAATTGAAAAGTCGAAACCCATCTTTTTATTACATACAAAAAAAAAAATAACCCATCTAAAATTTTAAGATTTTGAAGTCTTCTTTTACGATAGAATAAGTATGAGAAACACTATTTTAAGGGGGAAACATAAATAAAATCCATATTCAATAAATTTGGAATGAAAAAAAAATGTAAAAAAATTTTAAGATTTTGAAAGTCATTCCGATTCAAATTTGAGAGAAATCACAGACTTGACAGCTTATTTTACCAGTAGCTAGAAAACAATGCCGTGCTAACTGGAATAGATAAAAGTGTAAGCTTTTGGAAATTGTATTTTATTTTGGGGCTCCAGTCTATTCCTGTTGGTCACGTAAATGGGTGAAAAGTCAATGATACAGCGCTGAATCCGTATTTTGCATCAGGAAGTAGTGAACCTTTTTCCGCCGACATATATGTATATGCTCAGTCGGGAAAAAGAACTGTGTTTTTGTAGCTGAAAAATGGTTGAGTTACTTGTATTTATGTACCTAAGTTGTATATTAATTTAAAACCCGCTTATTTTTATTTGATTAAGTATTGAAATTTGTTGTTCTTGATTTAATGTTTTTCTTTTAATATGGTTTATAATTGTTTTTAATATGTGCAAAACTATGATGCTCACTATGAAAAAAATGTAGTGAGAGATTTTAGATATTTGAATTGGCACTTTACGTCCCTGAAATTGAATAGGAGACATTTTTTTTTTTTTTGTTGAAAACTGAAGTTTAAATTCAACCATTTAAGTCATTCCTTAAAAATTCATTGATTTCTTAGATTGTAGCTTTTTATCAATTCATTACTTTTAAAGCTAATTCAATTGTTTATGATTTCACTGCTTTCCGCTTGTTGGTGTTGGTCACTTTCAATTCCTCATGAATTAGTTTGACTAAATATAAATTGACTATTAAATATAAATGTGGATTAGCTTGATTAAATATAAATGTGGATTAATTAAATATAAATGTGGATTAGCTTGATTAAATATAAATGTGGATTAGCTTGATTAAATATAAATGTGGATTAGCTTGATTAAATATAAATGTGGATTAGCTTGATTAAATATAAATGTATTAGTTTGACTAGATATAAATGTGGATTAGTTTGACATATGCATAGTTTAATTAAATATACATTAGTCTGACTAAATATAAATATAGATTAGACTGACTAAACATAAAAGGGGATTAGTTTGACTAAATATAAATATGGATTAGTTTGACTGAATAAAAATATGAATAGTTTGATTAAATATACATTAGTTCTAACTAAACATAAATATGGATTAATTTGGCAAATTATAAATATGGATTAATCTGGAAAATTATAAATATGGATTAATTTGACTAATTACTAATATGGATTACTTTAATTAAACACAAATGTGGGATTAGTTTGACTAAACACAAAAGTGGATTAGTTTGACTGAACATAAAAGTAAATTAGCTTGATTAAACACAAATGTGGATTAGTTTGGCTAAAGTAGTCTTTTCTTTACTCTCCACATTCATAAGGCGATACGATTCATACGACATACGGCGATACAATTTTACAAAGCTTTAGAAATTAATCACAAAAATTCGATTAAATTAAGGTATGAAGTTAGAATATTATACAAACATCAAATCTCTGATGCGATGTTCCTAATTCTGAATGCTCTATAAATTTTCGCATGTGACAATTTAAATCAATTTTAATAAAAAAATTTAATTAAATGTTTAAAATGTTCGAACTTTTATGAAAATGATGATTGAATAATTAAACAAATTTACTAAAGTTTATCATAGTCGTAGATGTGTGAAAATTATGATTCAATTAAACGTTTCATAAATGAAAGACTGTTATTTCATAATTGTATTCAGGAGTAGTATACAAAGAATATTTAATTTTATAAAGTTATTGAGATCTAATATCCGAAGTTGATTTAATTTAAATACAGAAGTAAGATTGACAAATGATTATAATTAAAAAATGTTATGTTTTTAAATTTTTAGAGCTATATTTATGAAGATTTAAAAGAAAAACAAAAATATTGATGAAAAGGTCTTTTTATGATATAGCTCTTTTATTCAAATACATATTTACATTAAAAAGGAATATTTAAGTACTATATTTAGGAAATGAATATTTTTCTCCATTTGGAAAAATATCCTGCTATATATAATTTCCGTAAACATCTCACTGATGAGATAATTATTAGATCAAAAGATGTCCTCCCAATTTTCTGTTCCTGTTTCTCTATAACAAGATCATTCTCTTCATTATCAGAAAGTTAAATCTTATCCGTCTAGAAGGAAATCTATATTTTTCTTTTATTACATTTGATATCACACAGAAAATTATAGTTCCTACATTCCAGGTTAGATTTTGTCAAATCTGAATGGAATAAAGGAGTTCAAAACAGGAAAGCATGTATAAATAAAAAAAAAAAAAAAGTGTGATTCTTTGTTTATAAAAACGAAACTGCCTTCTAGCAGATAGAAATATATTCGAATTAGCGTAAATGAATATTATTTTATTTTTGCACAGTCTTTATTTTTAAATAAAACTAATTAAAATAAAATCCATGCAATGAATAGTTCAAAGCAAAATATTTAAAATAATTTATTGAAAAAAGAAATAAAAGGGAGGGAAACTAATTTTGGGAAAAATAATTTTTTAATATTTTTCAATGCATTTAAAACTACTTTTAGTATTACTTAAAATAAATAATAAACATATATAAATACATGAATTATTTTAAATACATGAATTTTAAAATGGATTTTGACGATATTGTTTAATAAAAATGTATCAACAATTAATTACGACATATTTTTGCTTATGACACAAATATATTCCTATTTGGTTTCAAAAAAATAGTATTCATAAAAATATAATACTCATTTTTAGTGATTAAAATACTATTAAATCAATTTCGTTGCTAAAGTGAAAATGATGCTTTGACAACTAGAGTGCTATGAAATGCTACTTTTACTACTACTACTTACTATTAGCGAAAATGATACTTCACTATAAGTATAAAATGATATATGCATACAAGTATATAAATGAATACCAATAGATTATTTAAACACATAAAATCGAAATTCTCTAAAGAATGAAATACATTTAGCAGAATTTTATAGTGATAATACAATAAGAAAAAGCAAAATTAAAATTAAAAATTTTTAAAAATGACTCATTTTAAAAAAGAATATTATTTTTAAAAAAATGGAGAAAACTTTATATTCGTCTTTGTCAAATAGAAAAAAAAAATAATTTATTAAAGAAAATATTTAAAAGAAGAGATTTAATAAAACAAAATAAAATGCGAGTTTTTCTTCGATGTTATATTTTGAGAAGAAAAAAAGAGAGAATATTAGTGTAACATTTTGTGTAATGAGAAAAATTATATTTTATAATTAGTCTTATGTGTCAATTATAATCAATTACATTACATCACAACTGTTATAAACTCAAATTTAAAGCTAATAAATGCATATCAGGCATAAGAAAACACCACAAACAAAATTGTAACTTAAGCCTTATTCAATTTGCTGGTACAGTTTAAAATAGTACCAATAAATGTTAGTATGATAAATAATGAAACTAAATCTTGTTCTATGATAGCAAAGTAATTGTTAAATTCAGCTATCAAATAGAAAACCTTTTTCATGACAAAATTTTGTTAAAAAAAGTTTAGAAATATTAAAATAGACATTAACATATACTTAAAAGACCAAAACAAATAATGATAATTTTATATTACTTACGTAAAATATATTAACAAATTTAATCTCCCCAGCCTGAAATTTAAATTCAAAAGTCTGCTAATACAAATTTACCCGTTAAAAATAAGAGAATGAATTTTGTTGTTAAACCTCATTTGAAATGGTACATTTACCATTTTGAATGGTATTGAAATGGTAGAAGAAATGGGATGAAATGATGGAAAAGTATGAATTTGAAATGGTATTTGAAATGTTAGAAATAGTTTGAATTTGAAATGGTAGAAAATGATATTGAATGAAATGGTTGAAATGATAAAATTAAAATAGTATGAAAAATTGAAATTTATTGAAATAGTATTGAAACAGTATGAAAATGGTGAAATGGTATGAAAATTGAACTGGTATTGAATGAAATGGTTAAAATGGTATGAAAAATTAATTTTTTTCAAATAGTATGAAAATGGGGAAATTTTTTTTAAATTGTATGAAAATGGTAAAATTTTTTGAAATAGTATGAAAATAGTGAAATTTTTAAAATGGTATGAAAATGGTAAAAATTTTTTTGAAATGTTATTTACCATTTCAAATGACATCATTGAATATGGCTTTCATAATTTCTTAACAGAGCTAGATGTGTTTATTCATAGAACTTCATGTTGCCTTTTTGGAGAGATAGAAATAATTTTGAAAATGACGCAACATTTTCTATTATTCTTTTAGGAGAAAAATTGTGTCTCAGCAATCAAATTAAATCACAACAGTCATAAATTCAACTTCAAAATTTATTAAAGCAGATCATCCATCAAAAAAAAAAAAAAAACCCAGCATGAAACGAAACTCAGTTGTCATTCATATGTTATTCGAACGGTTGGCAGATTTACCAATTCGAAATAACACTAATAAATGTCAATCTGATAAACAGATAACAACGAAACTAATCCTACCAGAGAGCAAAACGCTTTCATGGTGGAAGACCATGCATGACTTGGTGCAAGGATGGCTTCAGCAACAACAACAGCAAAACGAAGGCTGTCAAATTACGAGTGTCTATCTCGGAAACGTGTAATTATCTTGACTTTTGTTTTAGGAAGGAAATTGAGATTATTAGCTGAGAGTCGTAATTTTAAAAACCAAAGTGTGATGCCAAGGAGATTGAAATGTCGAAGGCGGAGTCGAGTACCTTGGACTTGTAAGCCGATTTATTGTTGTGAAAGCAGCTTATGGAAATGAAGAGTGTTTTACAATGACTCCTTTTCAAACTGGAATACATGAGTATGAGAAAATGAATATTTTGATGGATATCGCGTGGAAAAATTCAAAGGACAGCTTACGATGTATTTATGGCTCGTTTTTAATGGTCCAGAAAGGGTTACTGTCTTTTTTATTGTCAAAGGGTTGAATTATATTGATTGTAATTCTTTGAAGAAAAAAAGGTATTAAATTCTTTTGTTAAGAGATCCAATTTGAGAGAGATAAATTGAAACCTGTGAAAATGAGGAATATATTTTTATTAATAAATTTCTCTGCAATGTGAAAATGAATTTTTATGACGAATGCATTTTTATGAATAGTTGCAGTTATTGTAATTATATTCTTCGCAATAATTGTAAGGAGAATTAAAAAGAAGCTCATAAAGTTTTTTTATTAGTCAAGAAAGGGTTTCATTTTCTAAAGATCCATCTAATCAAAAGATTATTTTAACTGTGATGTCTTTATTACATTAATAAAAAAAGAAAGAAATGTAAAACAAAAACTTTTAGAATGATAAATTGAAATATCCTAAGCTGCAGAAATAGAAGAAGAAGAAGTGAAATTGTTCAAGAGCCTTTCCTTTTGTGATTTTTAAGTAGTCGGAAAATTATCTTTCACCAAGTGACATTAATCAAAAATGTCGCTGTAAGACGGTAAAAAATATTGAAATGAAAAAAAGAGAAAAAAAATGATATTCTTCGAAATAAAAAGGAAAAAAAGTATTTTTCTTCATTTTAGATGCGATCATTAAAATAAATTACTTTCAATTCAAATAATATACCAAATAAATTAATTGTTAACTATATTTTTTAAAATTCTGGCAAAATATTTAATATTTAACAAATGCGTTGATAGTCATTGGCTTTGATGATCTTGATAGAAGAACACAGTAAAAATGATGCAAAAAAAAAAAAAAAAAAAAAAAATAGAGGATAAGTTCTTTTTGGGCGCTACAACTCCATGGTGGGCCAAGGCCATCTGCCTTCTGGTAGTTTTCCAGACATGAGATGCTTTTCATTTTTATGGGGCAGGGTTGTCAGCGCTACGCTCTACAGTCATATTAGACCGGGACCTAGTGGAAAAGTAAGACCTAGTGGACCTAGTAGTTAAAGTGGATTCCGAACCACTACAAATATCCACGGCACCGCTGGAACTTGAAACCGAAACCTGTGGCACCGACACCAGAGAGCTAGTCACTCGACCATCAGACCCAGATGGGTCTGATGGCCAAGCATTCATAATAATAGAATATACTTAATATGATTTAAGTATAACCCGTAAAAACAGACAATTCAAATTATTTCAATAATATAATAAAAAATTAAAATATTATTTAAGATTTTTTCAAAAATCGTCTATATTTTCAAACAAATATGAAACGTACTAAACGTTTCAGTTTTTTATTTATTTATTTATTTTGTTGAGTTATTTTTAAATGTTTATTTAATGTTTGATGGCGTAGAAAGTTAAAAAGAATGTCTTTAGAAAGTCTAATAAAATATGATAGAGTTTCGGTGTATCTCAGTTCAAGAAATGTTTGCTTGACCCCAGATGGGTCTGTTGGCCGAGCATTCATAATAATAGAATACACGTAATATGATTTAATTATGACCCGTATAAACAGAGAATTAAAGTTATTTCAATGATACAGTAAAAATTTAAAATATTATTTTTAAGATTTTTCAAAAATCGTCTATATTTTCAAAAAAATATGAAACCAACTAAATTTTTCAGTTATTTTTTTTTGTTGATATATTTTTAAAAGGATGTTTAATGTTTGATGGCCATAGAAAGTTCAGAAGAACGACTTTAGAAAGTCCTCTGATAAAAAGGTGAAAGATCTTTGAAAAATCTCAGTTCAAGAAGTGTTTGCTTAAAATCAAGTTCAAATGCTCCCCATAAAAGCATCCAGCACTTTTCTCGTTTCACGCATGGTACTTTGTTTCCGAATCGCTCGATTAACTTTCCCACGTGAAGGCACTGGACAATATCTACCAATTTTATTTTATTTATTTTTCACACAAATAACTCCAGCAGAACATGTTTATTGGGCCTTTAAGAAATTCCGTGCTAAACAAATTCATGTTATAGAAAGCAAATAAACGGATGAATAGTTAAAAAAAAAAAAAACGTAATTAAGATTTACAAGCTATGAAATGAGTTTATTGATATTTATGAAGTATGTTTAATAATAATTTAAAAGTATCATATATTCCCATTGCATTATCATTAATAATTTTATACTTTATCTTTAGTTCTAATTAGAAAAAAAACTGGAATAGAGAACCACCAAAGGGTTCTTGTTTCGAAACTCTACATGGAAAGCTTAACAGAAAACTCTGGAACCGAAGGTCTCTTTATATACGCCGGGGATGGGGCACGATAAACGTGCAAGTCAGAAAATTCTTCCATTGGATTCGTCGATAAAGACAGGAGGATGCGAATTCTCCAGATGCCACTCTTGGAGGCATTCACTTAAATTTGTAATGCCGCAATGCAGATGGAATGCAACAATTCCAACCCGAGGTGCATCCCTAATAACACTGAATCTGCTACATCTTTGTCATTCTAGAGACTGATGATCTCATAAAAAGTGTGTGCATTCGAAAATACTAGAAACAGTCCTAACGAAGTAAAATATCTTTAAGAGTAAATTTTTGTACTTAATTTAGCCATTATTTAGGCTTCAAACTAATTCACAGAAAATAAGTTTACAACATTCTTTAAAAATGTCAAATAATAATACGCGCACAAGAGCATTTAATACAAGCAGAATATAATAAATAATTAATAATAATGTAAGTCCTTAAATATATTTTAATATTTTAAAAAACAGAATGAATTCAAATTGTAATACATTTCTAATGCAACAGAAATGTAAAAATAAATAAATAAATAAAAACTGATTTAAATAAATATATAAGATAATTTATGTATTTTAAAGATACCATCCCCTTTAATGTGAAAACATTTCTCTTGCTGGTACGCCGCTAAATTATAGAAATTTTAGATTTGATATGGAAATAATAGTACTTTGTTATTGATATGATAAACAATAAATAAATTAATTAATAATACTAAATAAAATATAAGTAATAGACAGATGTGTAATAGTCATTATAACAATTATACAAAAATAATTAATTATACTGATAAAAAATTTATTGAAAGCAATTGTTAAATGCATTACATCAATATGAAACCAATGGGAATTTGAGGAAAATGAGTTAGTTTACCACATTTAGCACATTATGGCTCATTGGTGATGAAAGAAATGTCGCCAAAAAGCCCAGTGTTCCCTAAAATATGATTTGGCTGCTTTTTTCTCAATTTTTGAACCAGAATGAAAGAGTGTTATACGAATAAGCGGATATTCCACGATTTAAAATATATACATTTTTTATTTTTCTGGCTAATTTATAAGAATTTCTGTCTTCTTATATTTCAAAAACAGAACATCTTTTTCTGAATAATTAATATATTTTCAATCAATTAAAATCTTTCTTGATTTCGAATTTTAAAATTATTTTAATCTTTTTCAAGTCCTTCTTACCTGAAATCTATATTTAACACTTAATGGAATCACAATTAATAAATTGTAGATGTTTCTATTGAATAAATAAAAAGTATTTTAAATTATGTGATACAAATAAAGCATTTATTTTGTGTTTTTAAAAACAGGATGAAAGCAAATTTTCAAAAGGCTAATGATTTTATATTGTTGCATATTTATAAGTATTACAAATAATAAAATTGATCGATGAAATTTTATTAATGCAAAATTTTTAAATAAAATAAAATTATAAGAATAATACATTGCAATTATAAAAACTTTTAATATTAATTAGTATTTAAACAGAAAAAATTCCAACAAATGCAGTATATGGTAGATAAAAATTCATTTTATTCTTATGTTAATAAGCACATAATTTTTTAAAACACTTGGAAGGAATACTAAATATGAAAAGAAATATTTATAAAAAAAATATTTTTAAATTTCTATAACTATATCCTTTTTAACTTCTGAAAAAAGAAAAATTTTTGTAACTTCATATACATCATTGAATTTTGTAAAATATTTTTTTTAAATGCTATGTTTTAAAGTTACTAAAGTATTTATTAAAATAAGTCATATTTTAAATAACTAATTTATAAATGTATAACAAAATACGCAACAAAAACTTTTTATACAATTGTATTATTACTTTTTTTACAATTGTTATATTAACATATGACACTTTAATCAATTTTATTACAATGCAAGCTATAAAGATTAACGAACTGCTTCTTTTATTTATAAAAAATAACAAATTCGTCTTTTGTGAATAAAAATTAGCTTATATTTCAACAAAAGCCGTATAAAAGGAAATATTCCAAAAATCTCTTTGTTATCAAAGATTAGATCAACGGTCATCAACTACCTGTTATGCATACAGATTCGCTAAATGACATATTTATAATGTGAAAGAAGACTCGGATGTCGCTGGCTTTTCAGCTTAGAGCAATGCTGTTTTATTACTGTTGTCTACAGTAGTAAAATTCCAGTAAGCAATAATAAATAATCCGTATTTTTGTTGATAAATAAAAATAAAATTTTAGGAAAAATGTGTTTCCTAAAATTCATTTCATTAGATTTATAATAATTTATTGTACAGTACAATTTCAATCATTTATAAAATCATCTCGCTTATAACATCATTTTTTTTAAACTAGATACAACGGAATATTTATTTATAAGCCTTCTCTACTTTTTGCATTTTTTTGTTTAGTTAATTTTTTTTTCCCAATTTTAAATTCCAAAATTTATTTTAAAAAACACAATACGAATGATATATGATACGAATGATAATTAAAATGACAATACAATATATATATATATATATCACATATATCATTAAAATCGATTTCTATTTTTAAAACTTACAAATGTCGTTTCCGATAGTAATGCTAACATCATTGAAAAATAAACAGATTTTTAGCAATGAAATTTATAATTATTATTTACATGGGAGGATATGGTGAAGATCAAAAATTTCATAAATATACCATGGATATGGTTACAAAATTAGCTATAAATAAATAATTAAAAAAGTCAAATTTGTTACAGCAAAAAAAATTAAGATCTAGTGCCCAAACATGTGATATTTTTTAACTTTCGTTGTCCAATCCTAAACAAACTGAAATTAAAAATGGAAAAACTAATTTTTTTTTTGCTAAATAAACTGCTACCACGTAAATTTAAAAAAATTATAACACTCTTCTTTGAATATTATTTTAGAATAAAAAAAAAATATACGAACTTTTTGTTATGAAATTTTATAAAATGGTTATTTTTTTATTAGTGCAAAAATGTTTTAAAATAATTTATGAATAAATATTTTTAACTGGTTGATAACGTATAAAAGAAATAAAAAAAGTATTTAAATTATTATTAATTCGACAGCAATATGTATATATATATATATATATCAATAATTATTTACCGATGTATCATAATTTATGAATTTGTGGTGAAAGATTAGATTATAATATTAGGATGATTATATAATATATAATTTTTTAATAATAACATGATATCATATAATTTTGACTCAAACGGTGGTAAAAGGTATATTTTGTTTACCTCTGAAAAGTCTGTTCGGTTTTTTTACTTCCAAGACTGGAAATTGTTTTTATCTGTTTTGAGAGCAGTAAAATTACTATGAAGAAATATATTTAATTATATTTGTAAAATATTTATAAACAAAACGAAAAAATTTTTTTGGGAGGGCGGGCTATCATTAAAGCTTTTAAAATACTATTTTGAATTCTGAGAATTCAAATACAAAAAGTACAATATTGGGAATAATATTACGGAAAATATTTGAAAACAAAAATATATAAACATATTTGTCTATAGACAAAAAAATATTTCAGACCATAGTTCCTAAAAAGAATTTGAAAAATTATTGACGAAAAAGTTTTAAAAACCAGATTAATGTAATGATACTTAGATTTCAACTATCGAATAGAATACGAGCGAAATTCTTCATTTTAATGCCTTTTAAAAGAATAAATATCACATAAAACTGTAATATATTGAAATGCATTTTAATCCTTATTTATGATAGTATAAATCCATATATATCATAAATAAGGATTAAGAAAATGCATTTCAATATATAAATTAATGGCATAAAAATTGATCTATACCACTAGGATAGACAACACTATAGTAATTTAAATAAAAGACTGTTTTAAATTTAACTAACAAATCGTATTCTGATATCTGTAGCATTGAACGAAATTATTTAGCCATTTTTTTTTCTTATACGATTTTCATACTAGTTGGGTTTTCTTACCTTGGCCATAAATTGACACACCTTTTGCAATGATTTAATGAGAAATATTATGTTTCGTTTTCATGCATTTGGAATGTCTGGATTGTTATCATTCATAATTCCATTACTAATGTTAAATAATCTGAAGGTTAATCCAAATATTATATTATGACGCGATAAGTTATGTAAAATATTTCTTATGATTCATTTTAGTATCCGATTAAACTTTACATTTCTTTTTCATACAAAAGAAATTATTTTAACCAACTATGCATGCGCTGTATAATTTAGTATACTATCAAAAGATAAGCAGATAAATAGACGTAAAAATGACAATGGAAAATAAACAGACCTGGTAAAAACTACAGTCTTGTTCAGAGATTTATCAGAACGATGGCAATCAGAAACACCAATAGGAATTAAAAATTTTGGTTGCCAGAATTGCGGCCCAGCGGTAACGTGCATTGTTAGTGATTATATTAAGGTTCAGATACAATCCGCTGGCGGAATTTTTGTCGACAATGTTTTAAAATCGACGAGACTCGATAGCGTTTGGGATGTTCAGCATCTGGCATCGTGAGTCTGACTACCTGGTGGAAGTTTTCATGGTTTTCTCCCATACGATACACAAATGTGGGGTAGTTCTCCCTAAAAGTCCTCCTAGAAGGCACTGCCCTCCTTCTTCAACGACACGGAGCTGAAGTCAGACTTTTACCTACGAATGCTCCATCACAACAGAAACTACATCCTTTCCCTTCATCCCCGAGTAGATTATTCATGAGATATCCCTCCCGCGTTGCAGAACACTGAGGACGAGTCACAACAAATAACACAAATTTTGGTTGTTTTTTAATCCAAAATATGCAGCAGATTCAGCGTTATTTAGGGAACACCAGTAGGGTCGCACGTCCATTTTTTCACAACAAATTAGAAGGAATACCTTCAAGGATGGCATCTAGGAGTCCGCACTCTTTTTCCCTCCTTTCCGTATCTAACAGAAGGACATTCCGACAGACAAATTTATTTTTGCCCAAAGACGCGAAAACTTTCGGATTGGTTTTGCTAATAAGAATTTAAACACGATTACCAAATTTTGAAACTACACATATTATTATCTAAGTCACTCGAATGCCTTGTCATGTATTATTTATTTTATTAATAATCTTTCCTAAAACACTCACATGGACATGATTATAAAAAATAATAAATAAATAATAAAAAGAACTTTAAAAGTTAAACCTTTACATTAGCCAAAATTCATATGAAATTTTCTACCTAATTTTTATTAGAAATTTTAATTAACGTTTCGAGTTTAGATTGTAAATATTAATGTCTGAATAAAAAGTACTTAAGCTATGCTTTTTGACTCAAAAGCTTCTCTTTTTTTTTAATTCAAAGAGAATTAATTAATTATTTAATAAATATTTAGAATAACTTGAAGCTAATAATGAGTTTAAAAATTGTCGTTATTAAATTATACAAATAAATAAAAAAACTAAAAACTATAATAGTCTTTATTAAGTGTACATACTCACAACGCCTTTCTCGTTGTGCACTTTGTAAACTGCATATGTGACTTAATCAAATTAAAAATAGTGAAATAATTAATAGTAGTAATTAATGTGCTCTAAATCAATATTATATATTATAACTAATCAATATTTATGAAGAGAAATTCGAATGTTTTAATTAAGAAAATAGGAAAATAATTTAAAAATTATTTTGATATGTTTGAATAATTAAATTTGCTTAAATTGTTGTCTACCAAAATTGAGACTGATAAAGAAATAAACATTAATTTAGCTCAAATTATTCAAAAAAATTATCTCAGATTTATTTAAAGAATATTTCATCGTATCTTTCTTCTCAAATACTAAGTTAACATAAACAGAAAGATGAAGGACATATTTTGTTATGATATTTAAGTTCAAATTACCCACATTAATTAAAATAATAATAAAATATTAATGTAAATAAAAAAATATCTCACTGTACAATACTACCATAAGACTATATTTAAACGTAGTAAATAAATTCAGTTTTAGATTCTTAACACTATTTTCATGTCTGTCTTTGGTAAAAGTTAATGTATTAAAAATCGCGTTTCAAAAAAAAATTCTAGATTTAAGCTAATGAAATTGTTAAAAAACATTTTACAAAATAAGTATTATAAATATTCGTACTAACAACTAAAATTCTCGCTTAATAAAACATCTTAATAACAGATTTGAGATGTGTTAAACTAAATTTTCTAATGTACAATGCCAACCAATCAGAAGCCACAATGGACAGGAGATTCAGCTTCCGATTGGGTGGCTTTTTCTGATGTGAGATTTTAGTAGCCGATGAAAATCCGCTTTTATAAATTGAAGCCTTGAAATTTAGCAAAATAATACAGAAATATTTACATATGTTACAGTAAGCGTTCTACTCACATTAAATCTGTAAGCTTGGAATGCTTCGGTATATAAATGTTAGAGCGATGGAGGATAAGAATTAAATTTCAGAATTAGCGTCACTGTAACGTTATTCTGTGTGGTTTAATCTTCCCATGTGTTTAAACTATTTTTGTGTGCATTATTTTGCAGTGTCGTTTTAAATTAATTATATTCAAGAATCTTATATTACAAACAAAATATGTTTTACTGATTTTCTGTAAAGAACCAATACTATATAAACTGATTTCTCTTTTCATTTGTAATAATTTAAACCAATTGGGTACTACCATTTTGAGTTTTTTAACCAATTTGAATTTACGTCATTCCTGATATTAGAGAAGAATTCAGTTTTTGTTTTGTTTTTATTCAAAATTAGAGCACAAGAGTACACTATAAATCGGATTATAAAGATGCTAAATTGATAAGTTTTGGAGATAATTACAAAATAAAAATCAAATAAGATGTTTAATTAGTATTTATAATCTCAATTCTTTATAAATTATTCATACTGAACATAATTATATTATATAATTACCTTAATCAAATCAAGTTATTAATAGTTCTTAGCATCCTTTATAAATAACTGAATACGCAAAAAAATATGTATAAATAACTTTTATATAATTTTTAATTATTTTTTTTTATCCATTATGATTTTTTACTTAAGCAGCAAAAATAATTTTTTTTTTTGATGTTTTTATGTCAGAGTTCACAACCTTTTTGTATATGAAGTCATCTTACTACAATAAAAAATATTTATAATTTTTTTATATTTTAATTAAGCTCAAATTAATTAATTAATGGACTTTATGATTAAAAATATCTATTGCTTTGTCAACCAAGCATCTGATTCTTTTATGAAATAACCTCCATATTAATTGGGGATAACAGAGAGAAAAATATCAAATATAAGATTAAAAAAAAAAAAACATAAATAATTTTATGATTAATTAAATATTATTAATATTTATGAATTTTTAAAATAACCTAATATTAGGTTTTAATTTTTAGGTCGACTTGTCATAAAAACTCTTAATCGTATGAAACGCCACCGAACATTTTCGGAAAATTTGTTTTTAAGAAGTATAGAATTATTCACTAAAATACTAAAACATTTTATAAATATTTCAATTAATTTTTATTTTTAGCAATAATTTATTATTTTTTTTATAATAATGTCCGTTAAAATATCATTAAATATCATTATTATTTTTATCATAACTAAATTAATATTAGTAATTAATTCGAAAGCTTGTAAACTCAGTTTAATTTATATGCTCATATTTTAGAACTTTTTTTTTTAAGAAAATATTTATTGTGGTTTTATTTAGTTATTAAATAAAAGGAACACTTAAAAAATACCTTTGTTTTAAAACTTCTGATTTTGACCATTCAATATGTAGTAAAATATGTATAACAGAATATCTTACTTTTTGATGAAAAAAAAAATCCCCACATTTTTAATGCTTCACAAATGCTTTCCATATAAAATATTTTGTCTTATATTAATATTTTCAATAACTTCAAACTTCTAATCTAAATATATAACATTATACCAATTTTAATAAATATTAAATCAAATATTAAAAATGTTCTTAATATTAAATAAAATCTCTATTGTTTTGATATAAAAAAAAAAATTAAATTGTTTTATAGATAATTTCAAAAATTTATCATAAAAAAGTAAACAATTAATTTAAATAAATAAATAAAGCCAATAGCTTTAAATTAATATTATAGCAGCAAATGGATTAACTATTTCATTATTCAAAATAATTGCACATTTCTGAAATTTATACAAAGTAAAATGATATAATAATAATAATAAAAAGTAATAATAATAATATCTTTTATTATTATATAATAATAATAAAAAGAGCAAGAGAATGTACCTGTGCGCAGGTGAAATATCCAATGATGAGGTAGATAAGGGTGGACAATAGGGGTGGCCTGTCCTGACCAGCGAACGCGGGGATGCACCACATGCTTCTGCAGCGAGGAGAACGACGGCAGACGATTTTTATGAATTAAAAAAAGAAAAAGAAAAAAAGAACAAAAAACCGAGCTTTTCCGACCATCGCTTTGTGATTCCCCCTCCCCTTCCCTCACACTCTTTCCCCACCCCCTCGATGTTGGATTGGACCAGAATGCAAGTTTAACCAAGCGTACGATTTTCGGTTTCGAATGCTGGTTTTTGTATCGTTTTGCTTCTGATAATTTCGTAAAAGATGGAAGAGATATGAAATAATCGAATAAGTTTAATGCTCAGGAAGTGGTACTAATAATTTCACAGGGACGATTTTTTTGTTGCAGTTTTATTTTAATTATTGAGATAAAAAATCATATCGTAGATTTTTTTGATATTTCTTATTGTTGTTTTCAGAAGAATTACATTATGTAATATAAAAAAAAAAAGGGGAATTTCTAATTTGCTCTATTTTTTTTCTATGAATAACTCAGTAAACAAAAAGCATTTATTGGTGTTTGAATAATTCTACCACTCCAAAATGTGAAAATAATTAAAAGACCCGTAGGATAGAGAATAATAATAATAAAATATTTGCAAATATCAAAAGTCATGTTACACTTAAAACATAAAATTTAAAAAATCAAAAAACACATTTAATTTCCTTAACATTTTGTATTCAGTTTAGGGAGAGTTATCATCTAAAATCAACCATAAAATTTTTTAAAAAATTGAAAATGAATTGTAAAAAAAAAAATGAAATGAGTGTAAAAACTGAATTATAAAACAAATAATAACTGATATTTAATGCAAAAATATTATTTAAAAAAAAACAACATTTGGATATCAATTTATGAATAAAAATAAAATATCTATTTTAAGAAACACTACAAAAACCAAAGAGAGTTGAAATTGCTAAATCTAGCCACAAGCATTAGGCGATTAATTATCAAGGCCCACAAATACAAATATTTTGAATCTTTGACTTCAATCTAAAAGTAATTTGCAATAAGCAAGCTAAATGCATTCACAATAGACTTTGTTAAGTCTATTGTCTACCATATTATAATCCAAAAGTAATAAAGATGTTTCATATTCAACATTTTGATATTCAACTGCCCGCTTCAAAAGATGAGATTATGTGTAGATGCCTTAAAATTTTTTTTTAAATTTAATTTCAGCAGCAATTATTTGTGATGGTTGTAAAATTTGCATGATTTTTTCCCCTGCTGTTTGGTTCGAATAATACTAATATAGACCTATTTATTTCCAGGAAATTTTCAGAATGCACCTCACTTTTAAGAAAATTGTTAAAATAATAATTTGTTGTAGCATTCTGTCTATAACAATGTCAATATTATAAAATTATATTAATTTCAATATTTAGGTTTATGATCGTTTGCCATTAAATCTTTTAAAGTGAAAATTTGTTTTTCTTTTAATAAATCAATTTAAGTAATAAAATTAATTCTAGCAATTTTTAAACCAAATTTTAATTACCTTGACTTAATCTTGAACTGTCAATAATTAATCCAAAAATATCAAATAACTAATAATCAAATAGAATAAAAAATTTCCCTTTTGAAAACAGTCATTTATAGGATAAGTTTTAGAGTTTTCCTCTAATTAAAGGTTTATATATTATGCAATAATAAATTTATTTGTCATATTAAGACATTTAAAAATTATTTCACATTTTTATTTTAATAGGACTATAATTTTAATTCTAATAGGAAGATCTGAAAAGGATTTTTTATTTATTTATTTTATCAAATATGTTATTACAACTAATTACATGTACATTGATGGAATGTTTTTTTTTTTTTTTCAAATTTGTAAAACTTTTTTTAGTATTCGATTAAAAAAATTAGAATGTGGAACATGTTTAAAGTTTTTTTTTAAAAAATAAAAATAATTGGACAGATATAAATATTCAAAAAGAAAATATTAGAAGTTTTTACAATTAGAATTCAGAAAAATTCTAAAAGTATAATCTTCGTATTCGATCATCTTATATTCTAAAATTTTAATTTAATAGCCTTGAATACAAAAAAAAAAAAAATGATAAAAATTGGTACTATTTGTAAATAAATAAGATACTGTATCAAAATAAGGAAAAAAATAATAAATAAACAACGATTATGATTGAAAACGACAGATAACTAAGCATTGCAACAATTTTCCACAATTTTGCAGAGGTAATGTCACAAAAACAAGTTCCACATTAAAAACCATGATCGAAATGGAGAGTTTGAAAAACATTATTATACGGACAATAAAAAATAAAAATTAAATAATTAAGAAAAAGAAATGATTTTTGTGAAGAAAATAAAATGCATTAATAAATAAATATATCGGGTTTAGGTATCTTTAAAAATGAAAATATTATATTAAACAACATAAGTAAAATATCTCATGAAATATAAGTAATAAAAATATATTTATTAAATTATTTAATGGGAAGAGCTAGAACTTATTCAGAAAGCAAATTACTGTATTGAAAGTCTTAAAATTAATTTAAAAATCAATGAAAATACATTTTTCTCCATGAAAATATCAATTACAAATATATATATATATACTTTTAAAATATTTAAAATGTAAAAAATCTCTCTATTTTCAGTAAAATGTTGATTTACAGAAGAAGAATCTGATAGAAACTTGATCTTTTACTTTAAATCTATTTGATTCTATTCTCAACTTAAAAAAATAGACATTAATGATTAAAAAAAATACTTTTTAAAATGAATTTAAAAAATTTTTAAATAAATTATAAATACATAAAAACATTACGACAAATCGAAAAAATATTACAAAAGTATGCCATTTAAAAATTAAATCAAGTATTTTTTTCAATTGAAAAACAATGAATAATAATGATTAATACAAAATGAATTACTTCTACAGTATTCTTAAGGAAGACTTGAGATGTGACATATTTAGAACAATCTGAGTTTCACTGAAAAATAAATTCTGAATAATCTTAAAGCAGCTGCATTTTTAATAAAAACGTTCTTCAGCAGACGATTTTTTTCTTTTTCTTTTTCACAGCATTCTTTTAGCAAATAGAATTAATAAATATTAATTTTCACATGAATATTAATTTTAATTGAAATATAAATTTAAAAATAATTTTAATTGAAATATAAATTTAAAAAATTAATTTTAATTGAAATATAAATTTAAAAAAATAATTTTAATTGAAATATAAATTTAAAAAATTAATTTTAATTGAAATATAAATTTAAAAAAATTAATTTTTAATTGAAATATAAATTTTTAAAAATTAATTTAAATTTAAATATAAATATTAATTTACTTAAAATAACTTTCTTTCATTGGAATGAAATTTATATGTTGTATTAAATTAGTTACAAGTCTAGTAAAAGCACGCATTAACTTTTATCTCGTTAAAGTAAGATTTTTTTTTTTTTTTTTTATACCAATAAAATTTTATTTATTCTTCTATCGGCAATTTCAAATATAAGAAGAGGAAGGGGGGAAAGAATAGACTTTTATATATCAATGAATATACTAAAGTAAATAAGAGCCCTCATGTCTGATGGGTTACCAAAGTCAAGGTCTAAACCTCTATTCTAAGACATCTGGTGAAGATTATATTGATAGGGGACTCACAAAATAAATAACTTCTAATTACCGAATATATAAACTGTGATAAATTTGTAAATTGGTTTGATTATTATGTTTAGCTCTTAGACCTATGTAAAAAAAACAATTTTTTTTTTTTTTTTTTTTTTTTGAAGAATAGGTTATCTGTCATTTATTTAAAATGTTAAATTGTATTGATCATAATTATAAAGTTAAATATATATCAACAATTAGTAGTAAAATAAGTAGTTACATAAAAAGGTATGATTTGATATTTTGATTTCTCTCATGTTTTTGAATTGCAAATGAAAAATAATGTAAGTTTTTAGTTATGTATATCACAAAACCAATACCATAAAAATAAGTTAATGGCGTTTTTTTTATGGGACTTCCAAAGTTTTCAATGAGAAATGTTTAACTACATGTTATCAGAGACAAAAAATATTATTAATTTTTTATTTTTATTTATTTGTTTATTTATTATTTTGTTTTTTGATATTCCTTGATGAAAATTCAGAGAAATGCTTTCAATGAAAAATGTTTAAATAAATGCTATCAGAGACAAAATTATTATTATTATTTTTTTTTTTTTTTTGATACTCTTCGATGAAAATTTAGAAAAAAAGCTTTCAATGAGAAATGTTTACATGCTATCACAGACAAAATTTTAGTGTTATTATTTCAATATTTTTTAATTTTTATTTATTTATTTATTATTATTTTTATTATATATTCCTAGATGAAAATTTAGATTTTTTTATTTAAACACATACACTTTTATCTTTATTTAATTACTTAAACATTATAATCAAGTATTAAATATTTGAATAATTTCTTATTATTCAAATATTTAATATTTGATTGTAACGTTCAAGAAAATAAAACACAAATTAAACTTGAAACTTGCTGGGTTTACTTATATTTACATACATACTTAGCATATATTTTGAAAGTAAAATCATCGTAAACAACCAAAAATTTTGATTTAAGTATTAAAAATTATTTTAAACGCAGAAAATGCTCTCAAAGATATAAATTTTTAAACTTCATAATGAATTTATGTAGCATTGCATGCCTTATGGTTGTTTGATAATTGTTATTTATTTGGTTATAGTTTTTATTAAATGTATTTGTTTTTATATTACACGTATTTGTTAGGTGTGGACTTGAGATATCATATTCATTTTTTTCCTGCTATAAAGCCTATGACATCACTATCTAACAAAAAAATAAGATTAAATTTATAATTACTTTACATTGGGGGGTTTCATGTTATGCATGCGTATACCACGAATAGACGACCAACAGGTAGTGAAAATACCTTCCAGGAAGATTTGTTAGCGGTACCTGTCACGCATTTGCATGTCGTATAAGTGAAAAACCCAAGAAAGGTACCATGAGGCAGCCTGGCTGTGGATGGGAGGTGCTTGTGCATGCTGTCTCATTAATCATTAGTCTCCTCTTTCCTCAAATCAGTAAATATAATGCACACCGCCAGCGGATTTTAATCTAAGCCCTCCTACACTAATCTAAGCCCTCCTATGCACATTATCACAGGACCAAGTCGAACAAAATTATTATAAACATTTATTCCTATCTTCGAAAGTCACAAATAAGTTTCTTTTATTTTTCAAGTGACTTAATATTTTTTTTTTTTTTTTTTTTTTTTTTTTTGATAGTAAAGATTTACATGAGGGCCTGATGACCGAGTGACTGGAGCACCACAGATTTAGGGTTCGAGTTCAAGCCTCGGCGTTGTCAGGGATGCTTGTAGAGGTACGGAATCCACTTTAAGGCCGGTCTATTATAACTATTAGAGGATTAAGGCAGGGGCTGATGACCATACTCAGTAAAAAAAAATCTCATATTTCGGAATCTACCAGTTGACAGACGGTCTTAACCCACCATAGATAATTATGTAATAGATTCAATGCTATCCAGGGGTGTCTTAGGGAGAGTGTAAACGAATATCACGAAGAAGCGATCGAGAGAAGTCGGCATTCTCTTTCCTACTCCTCGAAAACGAACAAGGGAAATACCAGCCTACTGATTTATCGTACCCATCTCCAATATAGATACTGCAGCTAGCTTCTGGATTTTCAAAACTAAATTTGCAATCTTTATCGTTATTTTTCCCAGAACAAATCTTGCCAAATTAAAATACATTACGTTCTTTGATAAAATCTAAGCGAGGGCGGGATCTGCTAATTTATAATAACTTAGTCTAAAAGCAGAATGGTGATTAGGTTTCTGAAGAAGAAGTCTTACAGGTATTGCCGAGTTAAGAAATTCCACCTGTCAGAAAAATCCCCTCCGTTAGGTTTTTAGAATTCGGCAACACGTGGGGCTGGTTCATATTGAAGAGACAACAGCAAACGATGTTTACAAACAACCGCTCCCATTTTAAAATGACCAGAAAACTAAACAGTTTTATACATCCATGCGTAAAAGAAGAAATGTGTCTATGGCAGTCAAAAAATTGTAATAAATTTTTAAAAAATGTTGAATAAAATATTATTGTGATATAAAAAAAGACAGGACAGGAAAAATTTTAACGTTTTGTCCTTCCATTGATTGTGTGTTCTATTACATAATTCGTTTTTCACAATTACAATTATATAGATACCTCAATTTCTACTTATAATGAGCAACACTGTATTAACCGTAAGGCGTAATTTTCTGCCTGCTATAGGAAAGATCTTGTATAAACCACGGACAATTCGTGACTGAATTACCATACACCAACCAAGTTTAATTTTTTATAGTCGTAGTATAAAATAAATAAAATGTTTTTCAGTTTTAAAGAGTCTTTTTGATGCTATAGTTATATACATAAATGAAATATGTTGTAAAGTTAAAATAATAGAAATCGTGAAAAAAATATGCATTTATTTTTATTTAAGAACTATTCTGAAAATAAAAGAAACTCCATTTTTTTCCATAATTTCAAGAATATAATAAAAATTACGAAATGCAAAGAAGCATTACAAAAGTTCAAATGAATGAATATTTTTATTTTTTTAATAATTTTGGTGAAAACAAAAAGTACACAAAAACATTACATTAGATGTAGAATTTCGATTAAGATTACATTAGTATATAAATGTCAAATATTTAGAAAAAATTAAACATACGTTTTAGTGTGCGTCGTTTGTTTGTGCAGCTGGATATGGGTGTGGTCGGGTTGAGGAACACACACAGGTTTATTTACACACGTACGTAAACACGACACACGTACAATAATTAATGCACAACATATAACTTATTTAAAAGATATACAATTAAATATTAGTGGAAGGATTGCACTATTAGCTCTCGGGATGAGCTTGTAACTAACGGCAGCGCCTGTTTTACCGTACGTTCTCTCTGGTGAGAGTCTCGATGCCCTACTGAGCACATCTCCCGAACACCGCAAGAGACGCTATTGTAGTGAAGAAACATGGTTGTGTAGATGGAACCGCGGCTACAACATTTATTTACAGCTAAAAATGGACCATTTCATTTGAAAATCGTTGTACGATAGTAAATAGCCCATTGGCTACACCTCTGGCCTTTGGTATCTCAGGCTTCATGTTTCGAAACCTGGTGGTGGTATGGATGTTTGTGAGGGGTTCAGAATCTAATTTAAACTTAGGTCCCGGTCTGTTTAGCCCTCGTGGGCACAAGATGAGTGTAGAGCGACAAAAAACCAAATCATTTGAACCATATCTTTCACAGATTATATATGAAATTTGGCTTCATTCTGCTCCATAGTTTAACTATTATTTGAGAAATATAATATAATTTGTAATTTCAATTAACTAATTTAATATCATCCTTTAAGAAACCAAGATTATCTTAATCATAAAGCAAACACGTAAATTTTAAAACTTAGAAAATGATGTGTGTTATTTTTAACTTGATAAGACACCTGAATTAAGAAATTTTTTTCTTATGAAATAATAAATTAAAAAAAAAAAAAAAAACCCGAATAACAATACTTTTAACATCTCAAAAGTAGATTAGAAAAAATAACAAATGGAAATTCTTAGTTAAAAAACTTTCTTTCACTAGCTATAAATTGAATACATATGAATAAAAAAAGCTTCATGGCAAAAGCAGAAGAAATTTTTATATATAAGTTATTATTATTCATGAAAAAGTGAAAATTCCGTTCCTCGATTCAACACAAAAGCAAAGCGAATCCTCTAAGAATTATAGGATTAAATCAACGGCTTCCTCATTCACTCAACTAACAAAGGAATGCGTTATTGTTCTGCACCAATCACACATTAGTTCATAATCTCAAATTATAAGTCGATGACTTTAGATAATTGTGCTTATTGTTCTTTTATTTTTTTTTTTTTTTTGGGACAAAAAAATAACATTTATTATTTCTAGGAAAACATTTAAATCTTACTAAATTTCTACAATGAGTTTTTGTTATGTCCAAGAAGGAGTTTATTTTGACAATTAATTAATAAGTTATTTTTTATTTGGTTGCAATGAATATTTTAATGTAAAAAATAATGGTTATCTTACACATAACACACCAGCAAGTTTGTACCTTTGCGAAATTCCTTTGTATTATTATTATAAAAGTCCATACAATACAATAAATATAGCGGCCTGATGGCCAATTGACTAGCGTTCTGGCCTTTGGTGCTTCAGGTTCGAAACCTGGTGAAGGTAAAGATGTTTGTTAATGGCTCGGAATCAACATTAAACAGTTGGTCCCGGTCTAATTAGCCTAAAATGTGGGACAAAATTACCGGAGAGACAAACCAAAACAAACCTAAAAGTTACAATACGTTTGTGCGTGTGTCAATAAAGTTGTGAATCCTCCAACCTGTGCCTTAAACATCTCAACCGAACCACATCCAGTTACAATCTGGATTGCCCATGCCCACACAACTGCAAGTATAAATTGAAATTCATATTACAAAAAGGTTCTAAGTATTTATTAAATTTTACAAATGTAAATGGCACAATTATTGGCGATACTGGGCTTTTTCATAAGAATTCTTTCACTGTTACGGTTTTGATTGATAGTAACTATTCGCGCGCACGGCATTTCCCCATACTATAATCAAATGCAGGGTAAGCGCGCCCTAAAGGACCAGTTGGGCCTTTTCCTCGGAAGAGGATTTATATTCCTAGCTAGCAATCAGCATAGCCAATATTTTTGGGAACACAAGGATAGTTGATTTTCTTGTATTCTTCAGGGAATATGACAACAACAACAACAAGCAAAAAGCAAAACTGCTAAAAAAGGATATTGGCTGCTGTGACTTAAATGTAGTCACAGAAAGGCAATATCCTCTTCTCATATCAATGGGCTGTTCGTGGTATACGTAAATGAAACAGGAGTTCCACCGATATTAAAACAAATAATATTATTAAAAATATGTGTAAAAAATATCAGCAGCAATTTTATATCTTTATTAAAAATCAAAAACATCACAGCAAAATGTTTTTCTACCAAATTTCAATGAAAAAAAAGGCTCAATTCTTCCACCATGTACATGAAAAACACCGTCGCCCATGCATTGTTTGCACAGTTCTCAGCAGGAAGGGCTGGTCACAGGGGCGGAGGTGCCTTCCACTGCATCGAAGGTCAAACAACTGCTCCCTTTTTTCCTTCCTGCTGCGATTGAAAACGAAAATTTCCTCTTTTCGGCCAATTCGGGTGACATAGAAGAACGCAGTCCGTTCTAGTGGACAACACTTTTTAATTAGGCACCCAACTGAGAATGAAGGAGGAAGATAAAGGGATGGCTAATTTGTGTTTTGTTCGGCAAAATTGTGGGAAGTCTTTTCGCCCTTTACAATCGTCTGAATTTCCAACCAATGGTAGGCCAAAGGACCTTCTTTTTGATTTGTTTATGTACATGAACCACTCGCAAACAGTAGGAAACAATGCAAAGTTTAGATTTTCAATGTTTATTTTTTTCCAAGTATTAGGCGCATTATTCAGTTATGTTGCGAATGTATAATAAAAATATATCAACCTTAAAAGATTAACGTAATTGATCTGAATTTAAAAATAATATTATCAACTGTGAATTCATCTTTCATTTAATTACAGTAATTCAAGGCCTAGCGCTCAATGCCACAAGTTTCGGGTCCCGGCGTGCCATGGATGTTTGTAGTGGTTCGGATTTCACTTTAAATCGTAGGTCCCTGCCTAACATGTCTGTAGAGCGTTCGGCGTAGATCTGACGACCCTAGCCCTTAAAAGAAAACATCTCCGGCCTCGAAATCTCTGCCGGTAGGCAGGCAGCCTTGCTACCATGGAGCTGTTGCGCCAATTAAGAATTTCCTGCTTATTATATGCTGTTAAAAAAATAAAATTTTAGGTTGTGGATTATCATTTGCTACATATAACCTGTGGACATTTCATAACACATGTTCTATAAAGCTGTCACTCATAAAATACTTTTTGCCAACAAAAGGTTGATAAAACTTTGTTTGAAGGAAAAGTAAACAATATTCGAAATATTAAGAAAGAAACTTAACGGTTGGTGGTGATAGAGGAAAGCAATAGTAGATATGAATCGAAAGAAGGATTAGACAAAATATGACACACAGGTTTGTGCTAGAAGATGAAAAAGCTTCGGAAGAAAGATAGGAATTAAAAATTCCTTAGAGAAAGACAAATTAATTATTAAATAACTATGATATTGGGAGTTCATAACTTTAGGGTTCCACTTGTTTATTTGGCTATCTTTCCCTTTCAGGTTTCACCAAAATCAAAAAAATAAGACTGCAATGTTTTAAGAAACACACTTTGTACTTCCAAATCTATTAGTACATTTAAAGAATCAATCAAGTTAAATAATGATATTTTTATGCATTAAAAACCAAAACACATTTAAATCAAACTAAATATTGGGCAACAACAGATTACAGATGAACTGAAACAACATTTCAATATTATGAAGAGTTAACAACCAATTTAAGAAAAAAAGAAAGCATGAAAAAAAAATCATCATGCAGATGCATGAAAAGACTTTATTATTTAAAGCATTATTTTCAAACAATATATTTATAATATATATCAATTATTATAATATATATCATAATTTTTTCAATTATTCTTATAGAGACATTGGTAATGCTTTCCCTTTTTTAATGATTATAAAATAAACAATTAAATAGAATTAAAGAGGCCATAAAATCTGAATTGTGACCTGTATAAATAAAACATAGTTTATTGAACGATGCCAATTAAGAAACTTCTATATGTATTTATACAAAAAATAATGGGCTATAATTTTATTTTTGTACTGTATGTATGAGCAAAAATTGAATTATTTATATCATTATATAATAAATAAACATACTGAAATAAAAGAACATAATATATACTAGGTAATCAGCTACATTCAAAATAATATAATTAAATATGCTATAGTCTTAGCCATTTTACTTGTAGTCCATTGAAATATTAACTTTTATTACAAAAATTATGCTTAACATTTTTTAATATCTTACATAATGGGATGCAGGTGTGCACTGGGGTGGGGGAGGTGGCTGATAGGCTTCCACCTCCCACACCCATAATTAAAATGCATCCACATGTTCAAACTTATGACCACTTCCCTCTTAGGCCCAATTATTTTTGTGTTAAATATTTAGTATTTCAATGAATCAATATTTTTATTACTAATGCCAATTTTTTATCATGTTTAGATTTGTTGATTGAGGAAGCTTGATTGATTTCCTGGTTTAGTTTATTAAATATCATCAAAATATTGCCGTTGACATAAACAAAGTAATCAGCGAGCTGACAAAAGAAGAAAAAAAAAGATTATAATTTAATGTATAATTTATGTAATTTTTTTTAGAAATCATATTTTTATTTTGTGTGTGATATTCTTAGTTTTAATGTTCACTTTTTATGCATTTGACCCAAATGAAATAAATGTAAAAATTAGTTATAAAATAATTAATAAATGAAATTTCGACTTTTCTATTATGTATAGTTTAGTATGACTAATTGAATTTTCATAAACAGTTACACTTTAGTTAGCTGAGCCAACCCTTTCTTTTTTTAGACAAATCTCTGGGTGTCCCAAGTTCAGCTATTGAATTTTCCTGCTTCTTATTGACACATTCACCAGCTCAAAAAAAATAATCACAGTAAATGTAAACAGATAACAAAACTTGCTTAACGAGTAATTAATGGTTTCATCCGTTGTTTTTCTAACTATTTTGAACACAATATTTTTTAGTAATCTTTTAGAAAACTAATTTTCTGAAGAGGTTTTGCATCTAATATAAATTCTTCAATGATGAGCAACACTAAAAATTAGCATAAGACAGAATATAGATGAATAATAAACTGAAGTACAAATGAATAGTAAACTAAATTGCTTCTGAATTATAGTTACCTGACAATTTTAAAGTAACATTTTTGTTTATAAGAAAGAAAAATTCGAATATAAAAGGCATGGAAATGAGTAATTAAAAAAATATTTCCATATAATTTTAAAAAGTAATATAATTTTAAAAATGTAACTAGATAAGAATATTTCAAGCATTTATCTGCACTGTATATATCTAAATCTTTCATTTGAATCTTCTCGCATATTAGTATTTCTAGATAGATAACATCTTTTAATAAGTCTAATTAATCAATGCCATAACTGATTTATAGTTCAACTAAAAATGATTAATGGATATCTAATATTTTGTATTGACAAAACATTTTTAAAAAATTCTGTGTAAAATTTTTACATTAAGCTTAATAGAAATAGTGCAGTTTTTAAATAAAAACATACAGCATTTAAATTAAGAATCATACATCAGAAGAAAATGTTTTATTTACAAGATATTTATGAAAAAAACTACCAAAATTATGAAACATGTATAGTAGAAAAGTGATCACACATTAATTCTATTTCAGTAGAAGTTGCATATTCTAGAACTGAAAGAGCTTGAACCAAGACAAGAGTCTTTTCAATAGTTGTCGACTTTACCCATATTCTTCCATTAACACCAATGGCGATTTCATAAGGTATAGTTATTCCTAGTCGTTTTAAAATGGGAGAATTTGGCAAAAAAATCTAAAAAAAAAAAAAAAAAAATTATTTTTAATCAAAATGCATAAAACAATAGGTAATATAATCAAAGTGATTGAATCACATGGAATAACTATTAAAATGTTTGAAGTATATGTTTCATTAATGTATTTGCTTACTTAATTATTTTTAAAAAAGGTAAATAATATAATTGATAACAGAACCAGAATATTATTGAAAATAATGAAAAAGTTTTGAATTTTTTACTTTCTGTAAAATGATGAAAACGGAAAAGAATATAACAGATTTTTAAGCATTTAATTTTAATTATGTTCTCTTCCTTATTTAAAATTTTTTTTCAGAAACTCATACTTTGAGAAAACTTGACAATAAAAATTTGAAATAAAGAAACACTTTTTTTTTTAAACTAAAATTTGTTCTTTGTTTTTGTCCTGTCTTTCCTAATTTATCATGTGCATTTGTCTTTGAAACTAATATTAACAATGATTGTTTTCAAAATTTACCTAAGATTATTGTAATCACAGTTAATTCTAACAACGTAATTTAATATTATCACAAAATATGTTTTGGAAAAAGCTTTAATATATTTTATAGATTTATTTGCATGAGTTTATAACATAATTTTCTATAATTAATGTTAAAAATGCATCCAAATCAATGAATTGCAGATTCTAAAACACCAAATACTGAAATATTTTAAAATAGTCAAAACAAATAATGGCATAATAATATAATAAAAATAAAGTTTCAACAAGATTATATTTGTTAATCCAAATTTTACCTTCTACAATAATCTAATGATACATTTAAAACATAACCATCAGGTGGAACAACTCCATATCCTACACTCTTTCCGTAACTATTCACACAAACAAGCTCAGGTTCAGCATCTTTGCTAGCAGTTAAAATTTTTGCATAGAGCACATCCCTGTCTAAAGGAAAGAAGCAGAAATAATCAAACCAAAAACGGAAGAATTTGATATATAATTAGACATATTTAAAAAGGACATACTATATAAATAGAAAAATCAAAAATGAAAGGAAAAGAATGAATTAGAAATTGAATCAGTTTACATAACAAAGTCACGACAGTATTTGCTACATGTAATTTTCATGTACTTCATAGAAACATAATCAAACTGCATGACAAAACTTTAATAACCTTTTGTTATACATAAAGCCTGAAGAGCTTCATATTCCGTTCCTTCATAAAGTGAGAGAGAGAAATGGTTTACGGTCAAAGTGCATAAGCTGCAACAATGAAACTGAAAAATCAGCTGACAAACACAAATATTAAGAGGATAAACTCCTAAAACTACATTAACAGATAAAGTAATAATAAAATAAAACATATATCTACACAAAATATACAAAAATAAGGTTTAAAACAAGTTGTCGAGAAAATCAGTAATTAATTAAACATCCTGAGAATATCTTTATCTAGGAATACATATGCTTAGAATATTATAAACCCTGTTATTTCTGCTTGCTAGATGATTGGATCCAAGTTAAAAACATATCCTGGATGGCTCAAAGTCTGGAGATGGAAAAAAAACCTTTCACTTAAAGTTCATGTGGTAAAAAATATATAGAATTGAAGAATAACAATTTGGCCATATAGCTGGTTTGTAGAAAAATCAAGTCATGATAAAACCCTGTGATTGTTTATAATAATAACATCATCATAAAGTGAGTGATTGAATGACATACTATGATCAATAATTGGTAAATGTAGAGTTTCGTGTGTGGGGTGATTTATTGCCATGCATAGATTTCTGGTATTAAATAATTAGCAGCTAGAGAAAAGGGAAATAGTGGTGTAGAAATAGATGGAAAATGATCTAAAATTTTATATATGATTTGATTTTCTGATGTTTACATTCTCTTAGATTACAACACATGCCATACATACATACATATATATATATATATATGTATAAATTTTGAAATATATGGATTATATGAAAATAAATAAAAGTTTCGATTAATGATTTTGAAAGGGTAAAGAGTGAGCAAACAATTTTCAGAGTACTGTGAAGCATGTTACTAATTTATAACATGCTTCACGGTACTCTGAAAATCTACAGTTTGCCTTTTTTTTCCTGTTTGATCCTACTTACACAATGTATAATGTTATATCTATGAATTACATATGTAATTTAATTCACTGTTTACATAGTAGCTAATTTATCAGTTCTCTGAACTCTAAAGTTATCCCTTTATAATTTTAATATGTGTATGTGTACACATATAATAGCTTGTTTGTATGAGTATATATGATTTTTTTAAATGAAAATGCATCAAGGTAAATTAAGAAATATATAAAAATAAATTTCTACCAAAAAAAAAAAAAACAAATTTCTGAAAAATTTGTTCATGAAAAATTCCTGAAAATCTTTTATTCATAAAATTTAATTTTGATGCTGAAATGAATAACTGCACTTTCTATCCATTTACAAATTTAAAATTGATTTTCTTATACTATAATTTGTATATATGACATTTCTTCATACAACTCATGATATTTTTAACTTGAAATATAATGTACTTAAAAAGGCATAAATATATGCTCATATGTTTGTCTAAATCAATTTACTGTTAAATAAATTAAAAAATAACATTTCATATTTAAAAAAAGACAAATAAAAATTTTAAAATGAATTTGTTGCATAAATTTAATTAAAATGCATAAAGAAGTGTTCTAACATATTTAAATGCAGACATACATTAAAATAAAATGGACAAATCAAATATTATTATTATTTTTTTACTAAGAAATAATTAAAGGCATTAGTATAATATACAGCACATATAAATATTTTTGAAGATATCATATTGTAATATAGTATATTTTTATACGAGAAACAGATAAGAATTTTTCTTTAATTTATATCTGCATTCAAATATTACTTGAATAAAAGTTATTTTTTTCAGTCAAATTGAGATTATTAGATGAAAAATAAAAAGCAAATCAGATTATTTCTTATAAACCAAGAATATGATTAAGTAGTCTAATCACTAAAAAACAACTTAACAATGTAAGTATTATGTGAAAGAGAATTATAGTAGATTGTTTTTTATTGTTTTATTTATCATTCAATCTCTGTATATACTTTTAAACAATTAATTTTATATTTTTACCTTTCTTTTATTTATACACCTGCAAAATGCATTTAAATGTCTTTAGTTATCACTAATGATATAATTTTCTTTCCTTAACACCAATCATAAGTTTTGTAAAATTCAAACAAATAATGTATTAATTATGCATTACAAATTAAAATAGATAATTTATAACTTAAAATTAAAATTTCAATTGGCTTTTCTTTAGTGTTTTAATATTTTGATTTTCATGAATTATACTTGAGTATGACTATTTTAGTATTTTGTATATATTTATATGAACAAACAAATATATAAACATATATATATACACATAACATATACACACATATATATATATATAAACACACACACACATATAAATATATATATATATATATATAAACACTTCAAAATAGTCAGTGTTGGAGAGGTACTTACGTATTAACGGTACGTTGGCAACAGTTGCGCCAATAAAGAGCACACGCGCCAACCGTAGCTACAGATTTGCCGGTTTTTAAGTGGCATTAATCTATTTTATTGGTTTGGTAACCTTAGTAGCTGTTAGATTGGCAACACTTAAAAACCGCCAAGACTGTCGCCAAGGTACCGTTAATATAGTAAGTACCTGGAGAGACATTCATAAAATATTAAAACCAGACTTTTAAATAAGGAAAATATTTTATATTTTATATGTTTTTACTGATTCTCTTTTGGAATAATTATTTGAGAACTTTTTACTATTAGTTAAGTATGAAAATTTCCAAAATTGTTCTAATAAATTATGTTAAAACTGCTTTTATAATTTTATTACTTCCTTTTTAAGAAGGGAAAAAATAAATAATAAAGTATTTAGAAGTGAAGAATCTATTTCAAACCTTTAATGCTGGTTTATTTCTTTTGGTAGCACCTTCAAAACTGAGAAGATCTGCTATGGCTGGTTCACTGCTTCCAATGTCAACAACAGCTTCATCTGTACCTTTCTTTAAAACAATCCCTATGACATTTTCTCCCCGACATGGAACATACTGAAACATTATGAAGGATATAGATATAGATTATGAAGTATATACATATCTACATATGTTGAAAAAGTTCGAAATTTAATAGAACTGCTAAAAATTGAAACTAAATGATTAAGTTTATAAAATCCCCTTAAAAAGAAAATTAATCAGAACAAAATAAAGAATCAGTTCAAAATTATATGAAACAAAGAAAAAGTTACAATGTAGTAAAAAATTTTTTAATATTTTTTTCAGTAGTAGGCCACGAAGAAAAATGCGTTCAAGCACATCATGAATTTGATTTCTTTTAATTACTCAATCATTAGCAGCATTTTTACATTTGGCATCATCCAACAGAAAAATATTAGAATTTTTTTTTTGAGTTTTAAAAATTGAATGAAAACCTTTTAATAAAAAATAATAACATATGTTGCTTTTAATGACTGCATTATATAAATTTTGTCATAAAATAAGAATAGTTTTAGAACACATAAATTTTTAAGTTTAAATTAACAACATACATGAACATTTCATAAGTTGTAATTTTGAAATATAAAAATTCTCTTTATTAAAAACTAATAGTAATAAAAACTTTAAATGGATAAATGTTTTATTTATCATTATATCTATACAATTTATAATATATATATATATATATACTGTACATTTAAATGAATACCAAAATAACTACAAATAAATTCTTTTAAATATTCATACTATTGTAAGAAATATTGTTTTAGTGATGGAAAAAGAAAACATTATGATAAATGTAAATAAATAGAATGTGTGGAATAATATTTTAATAATTTTTGTCAGAATAAGAATATAACTACTAGTTTATATTCAAACACTGATAAAACACAATAAATCTACAAAACCTGTTTAACCAGCGGAAAATAAATATTACCTTCACTGAATTTAACATTTTAAATTTCAATCAATATAAGAAGTAAATAATTATAAATGTTACTACCAAAATAACAATCAAGTCCATAATATCTAGTCCCAATATTACAAACTTATGGCACATGTATTGATATTGAGAAAATTCAATGAGTTTTGTTGCAGAATACCCAAAAACAAACATGAAAAAGAATAATATAATAAATAATGTATTAATAACAATTTTTATACCCTATTTTGATGATTATCAATATAATAAACTTTGGATGAGTTTTTCTTAAGAATACCGCATTTGATGGCAATAATTTTGTTATCTTCCCTTTTCATACCAGGCCCAAAAATAATATTTTCACTTTTATCTTGAACTGATGAAATATCAAGCAAAACATCACCAGGCATCACTATCTTTCCAATTTCCATATTTAATACTAAATTAAGTTTAAAAAAACGCTTGCAAACATGTGCACTTTTGTAAACAAACAATAAAAAAAAAAGCATGTGTTGCCAAATCCTTAATTCAAAAGTTAAATGCAAGTTAGCCACCTTTACACTTGGTGAGTAGAGCTCAGAATTTTATGTCCCATGATAAAAATCAGAAATTCAATTTGTAAGATAAATTTTTTAAAAACAAATGGAAGTTTGAAAACAAAAACTGAAATAATTTCTCCAAAGATTTTCCTCTGAGTTTTATGTTTATTTGTGTCAAGAACCTTTCTAAAATAATATTAGAGAATTTTTTTTTACCTTCTGATTCTCAACCATCAATATTTATTTTAAAAAGATAACCAAGGTGGGAAAGAAATTAGGTGAGGTTCTGTAATTTTGAATGCGATAATAAATTAAGATGCCCGAAAGCTAACAAATTTTACAATAATAATTCATCTAATCAATAATAATAATAATAATAAACCTCGTAGTAATATGTTTTGGCATGTGGTTCTTCGAAAATACTGCATATCCTGAACATTAAAGAATCAGAATTCTTTATTTTATTGCCTTATCTCTCATTATAATCTAAAATATAATCATTTAAATATAAATATAAACAATGAAATAAATAAATTTAATTAAAATTTAATTTAACTATGTTAATGAAATAAATTAAAATATAATATCATAATCCCATTTTAATATATTTGTTTTTTTTTGAAGACACTTAAAAATTCCGTGCTTTTGTTTCAAAATTCAAATAATATTGTTAAAAAAAAAAATGTTTGAAAGGAAATAAATGTTTATTTTAAGTTTTTAAAAAATTGTCGTTTAAGTTGTAGAATCAAATTGATATATGTATAAATTATTTTGTTCATTAGAAATACATCAAATAGGCATTATACAAAGTGGAAGACTAAAAATAATGCCAAATTAAAAGACTGATTTTTGTGACCTTTATGGCAAACATGCCAAGGTATGCTGTTGATTTATTCTGGTGAAACTTTTAGAAGAAATCAATAACATGACATGACACAACTATTCTAAGTAAAGAGAAATTTTCCTAACTGGCAAAAACTAGACCCAAACTATTATTATTATTTTTTTTCCAATGCAGCTGGCAAACAGACATGGACGTCTTTGGATGTCAATAAGGGCTGCACCGATGTTACTCACTTTGCATTAGCCAGGGGGCGCGTGTAACTTGATGGTAAGCCACGGACGCGGAGTAACAATGCCCCCGCAGCGCTCTACGATCCTATTAGGACCGGGACCTACGGCCTAAAGTGGATTCCGAACCACTACAACACCCATGGGCAAAGCCGCGATTTGAACCCGATACCTGTGGTACCGAACGCCAGAGCACTAGCCATTCGGCCATCAGGCCCCACCCAAACTATTATTTAAACCCAGAAAATTTTTGTACATCTTACTAGAGAATTCACAAAAGTAACGAGTGAGCTGAATTTTTGCTTTTGTGCAGTGAATTACGACGTTCTCTGCGATACCATTGCCAACTAATCTGACCCTCTGTCACTGTTTATCTTGCTTTCGTTTGTGATGTAATAATAATTAAATTTTTATTCAGCGTTTGTATTTTATAATATATTGAAATTTACTCTGTTGAAATGTTCTTGCACAAAAAAAAAATCTACGAAATCAAATTTACTGCAGTTAGTATGGTAAGTATAACTATTTTCCACAATTTCGCAAAAAATATTATTAAAGCTGTTTGCAAAAAGGATAACCCCAATAATAGTTTCAATTCATTGGATGTTAAGAATTAACTTTTTAGTAAATAGGCTTGTTTTAAATTTCCAAATAAGCTGATGTCGATTTTGAATAATAAACCATGTCTCATGCAGTCTGAGAACACAATGACGAATTAGAATCTCAAGTAAATGGGCCTCAAGATCTATCCAGACAAGCTTTCACATGTGGCCCGCAACTGCCAATAGTTGGCGTACAGAAATTGGCAACTGGTACTGTTTTGGCTATCTCGTTATGTTGTACACATAAACAGTTGTACTTTTCCTAATGGGTAACAAGATTTCAAAATTATCTTTGTCTCTGTTCATTGACACAAAATAATTCTCTCCCATTATATATGTATATATATTGATGGCCGAGTTCTTAGTGCCCTACTTCTGCCCGGCGCTACAGACTTCGGGATGGAGTCCGGGCGGTACCATGGATAGTATGTAGTGTTTCGGTATCCACTTTAAAACAGTGATGTGGTGTGGTGTAGTAGTAGTAGTATCCATTTTAAAGGCTCGTTCCCACCGAGGCGAGAGACGTGAAGATTCAAGAGGCAAGCGACAAAAATTTTTCGACCCCTTCCCAGCGAAACGTCAGAAATAGCATTACGTCTAGTGAAAAACCGCTTCTAGTTGAAAGTTGGGCAACTCCAAGCGGCGGACTGCAAACCGGTTTCAGGCGACCACGGTGAGGCTAGTGATTGGGGAAATTTTTTTTCGCTTGCATCTTCGTCTTGGTGAGCAATAGCCTTAAACCGTAGGTCCCGGTCTAACATAACCATAAAGCAACAAACCAGAGGGTAGGGGGTAGGGATAACAAACCTACCCCGTAAAAACTGCATGACTGCAAATGACATTTTAACTTCTTCATGTTTTGAATGATGATGAAAATGAGGTGTCGTTTGATTTAAATCAGTCAGACGTATCAGGAAAAAAAAATTGCCATTGCTTCAGCTGAGTTCGGAACTCCTGGTGCCACCCCAATTTGGAATGATCTTTACAGGACCAATGTCCAGACAGCTCATTTCCGATTTCCTTTTTTTTTTTTTTTTAACTTAGCGGAAGGATTTTGCTGCTCACTTATTTACCTTGCGCGTATGAAACAAGTAATATAAAAATAAATTATTTAAAGCCAATTCCTACTTTTTCACTTTATTGCAGAAAATCCTTTTAAAATAATTTTCATTCAGTTTTTCAAGTTTATCTGGCGCCATCTATTGGTAGATATATGCAACTTAAATCTAAAAAAAACTTAAATTAATTATTTAAATTTAATAAATGAATTAATATTTGAAAAAACTGTATTAATATCCAGCGTCATACACTACAAGTTCAAAAAAATGTATTTGAACTTGAGTGGAGGAATGAAAAGTATTTTATGAACGATTGAAAATTTGAACAAGATATATATAGGGAGAGTGTGAGCTAATAGAAGAAATTGAAAAAAAGAAACATTCTCAATAATATTTGATGGTGTTCTAAAAAGAATTTTAGTTAAGAATCTCAATGCTCTATCCGCCAGACCACTCCGACGAATATGGTATACGATTATTATTAGCGCTAGTAATAATGTTATTCAAAATATTCAATAACTTCTCAGGTAGCCTTGTAAAAAATTTCTCAGAGTAAGTAATCTGAGGACATGATGCAATTTTTTTTCTCATGTCGCACAGTTCTTAAATACAGTTTAAATCTTGTTGAACCTCGAAGTAGCTTTATTTTTTAAATACATTATACTCAGTCAGAAAAAATCATGAGCATAAGCATATAAAAGCATGAGCAAAGTATGCATTTTGGGCCAAAAAAAATCTTGGTTTAGTACAATTTGTGCTTTTAATTTCTTGTTATGTACTATAAATAAATGTAAAAAATCTACTTCGAGCAATAACTTTTCTCATTATTTTAAAGCAAATATGGAATACTAAATTTAACAAAAACCATAAACATTAACCATTAACTAACGTCATTATAAAATATTTCTTGTTTGGAGTCATATTTCTTTTAGTCGATCGATAATTCTTTTATAGATGTCTATTTATAGAGGCTTTATTCTAAAATGGCTTTCTTATAATGAAGGTTCAGCAAGATTTATTTTCGGTAATTCGAACATTTATTTGAGATGACTTGCTTATACTGAAGAATTATCCAGAAGTATTATTTTCAATACTTTGATATTCATTTAACACAACATCTATTGTAGTATCTACTTGCATTTTAATGAAATTTCATTTTGTTCTTCACTGCTACGTAGAAAATTTTGAAGGAAGAAATCAATAGTAAAATAAAATTTTGAAGTCTTTCATATTGGCTGACTAAATTTTTCAAATATTTAAAACTACGACATAAACAATAATTTAATTTTTGTAATTTCCCCAAAACATCTTAGAAGATTTTAAATTTTACTATATATTTTTTTAAATTTTAGTTGAAAAGTGATAATTTGCTTTCGGCATCAATATCTAAATTTTCAACTGCGTTTCTATGGTAACAACATTAAAAAAAGGACAAAAGTTGTGCTGTCCTTATTATATAACTTTTCAATTTATTGACGCATCAATATGACATATTCTATAATATACAGATCTTGTGTAGTAAATAAAGCTGAATAAAAACCTTTTCAAGTCAAATACAATTGTTCATCTGCGTGCACTGAGCGCTTAAAAATGAATGCTGAAAACGCTTTTTCCATGTATGAAACAGTGATCCTGAACCATATCAGATGGAAGTAAAAAATAATAATAATACCTCATAAAAGATTTTTTATCTCGCTACTACTACTAAGCATATTTTAAATTGTATTTATTTCGTAAAATTTTAATAATGAATAGTGTAAAAAAAGAAAATAATATTATGTAATAGGATACATAATATTTTAAATTTTTGAAATAAACTAGAAGTTAAATCACTCCTGGCATTAATTATTACCTTATGAATTATTATCTTAAGACTTTGTCCTTCTCAAATGACTACTTCTTATTGTAGATTATTACGGAGATCCTTGGACGCGTAGCGGCCACTAGCTCCTTCATTGTAAAATGTTGAAACATAGCGGTGGTCTCATGCCCTTTGAGTTAATAAGAAAAATAGATAGTAAAATGCCCCTTTTTTAAAAAAGAATTATTTATTTAATTAAATTATAAAATGAAATATAACAAAAATTTCAAGAGTGTAGATGTTGATGAAATCAGTTGCATGTAATAAACTCAAATGTTTGATGCACGAACTCTCGGATGACTAATTTCAGAAGGTAAAATGAAATGGATGACGAGCACCAATGAGTAAAATGGCCACAAAGATTAAGAACCATAGATGTTCAACTGAAAACAGCATCTTTGACATACGAATGGCTCTATAACGATGGAGTTTTTTTTTTTTTTAATTGGTGCTGATATTTAAAAAGTGACGTAGAGGCCCTTTAACCAAGTGGACCAACATTGCTTGTTTGATTATATTGCAAATGGAAGTTGGATCACGGTTTTATGGAGAAATGTAACAAGTTTGAACGCCATTGTAATAAATTCCAGTTACGTGCCACTTAAAATCGTAAATGGATGTGGCCCTGAACAACATGTTTCACTGTCCTAGGGTTGTCCTAGGTCATTTGTCCTTTTGCTGTTTGTGTGTTTTTCTATTTTTACTTATTTATTTGTATTTATATTATTTGTATTCATATTATTTATATTATGTGCTTATTTGTATAGGAGTAAAACATTGTGTAACTTGGGATAACTGTATAAAAAATCTTAGCATATTTACTGGGCAATTTGGTAACCTAATATTTAAGCATTAATTAATAAACTATTCTGGTTTAACTATTAGTAAGATATACACTGAAGTGACAAAAGTCATGGGATAGCTATATGCAAATTTTCAGATGGCGGTAGCATCGCGTAGAACAGGTATAAATGCGCAGTGCTTTCGCAGAGCTTTCATTTCTGTTCAAGTTATTCATGTGAAGAGGTTTTGACGTGATGATGACCCCACGACGGGAATTAACAGACTTTGAACGCGGAATGTTAGTTGGAGCTTCATGCCATTTCCGGAAATCCACTGTGATCCCAGATCCACTGTGTCAAAAGTGTGCCGAGAGTATGAAATTTCAGGCATAACATCCCACCATGGACAGCGCAGTGGTCGACCGCCTGCACTTAACGACCGAGACCGGCGACGTCTGCAAAGAGTCGTAAATTCTAACAGACAAACAACACTGCGTCAAATAACCGCAGAAATCAATAATGGGACGTACAAGGGACTAGTCTGTTAGAACTGTGCGGAGAAATTTGGCTTTTTCTTGGGCTATTCCAGCAGAAGACCGACTCGAGTGCCTTTACTGACAGAACGACATCGCCTGCAGCGACTCTCGTGGGCACGTGAGCATATCGGTTGGTCCCTAGATGAATGGAAAACCGTGGCCTGGTCCGATGAGTCACGATTTCAGTTGATAAGAGCTGATGGTAGGGTTCGAGTGTGGCGCAGACCCCAGAAGCCATGGACCCAAACTGTCAGCAAGGCACTGTTCAAACTGGTGGTGGCTCCGTAATGGTGTGGGCAGTTTTTTCATGGCATGGACTTGGTCCTCTGGTGCGACTGGACCGAACATTGACTGGAAATGCTTATGTTCAGCTACTTGGAGCCATTCATGGACTTCATGTACCCAAACAACGATGGGATTTTTATGGATGACAATGCGCCATGTCACCGGGCCACAACTGTTCGCGATTGGTTTGAAGAACATTCTGGACAATTCCAACGAATCATCTGGCTACCTAGATCGCCCGACATGAATCCCATCGAGCATTTATGGGACATCATCGAGAGGTCTGTTCGTGCCCAAAATCCTGCACCATCAACGCTTTCACAATTATGGACGTCTATCGAGACAGCATGGCTCAATATTCCTGCAGAAGACTTCCAACGACTTGTTGAGTCCATGCCACGTCGAGTTGCTGCACTTCGCAGGGCGAAAGGAGGGCCGACACGATATTAAGAGGTATCCCATGACTTTTGTCACTTCAGTGTAATATTTTGTTGTTAATCCATTGTTAAAATCGAATGTCGTGTTTTTTTTTTTTTTTTTTTTTTTTTTCAGATTGACGGAGAACTTTGGTTGCTTAGCAACCTCTATCTCCTGCTTTGTGAGTGAGGGAAGTTTCTTAAGCTTAAGCCCATTGATTAGATAGAAAAAGAGTAATATAAGTATATTATTAATTTATTTAAAAATTAATTATTCGAATTTTTTTTAAAAAAAAAAAAAAAAAATTACGCATTTAAATTTTTATATTATTATTATAATTTCAAGAAGGTAATAAAGGAAAAATAGATAAACAATAAAAACAAACAAAAACGATTCGAATGTCATTATATCATCGAATGTCATATGTAATTATTTTTAAGGGTTTTTTTTTTTTAGTGATATTAATAATGAATTGAACTTTTAAGATTTTTTTTTTTTTTATTGATTTACCTCCTCCAAAATTCATACGCAAAGATAATGACAAACCTACATTCACAAAGAGCTGTCAATATATGTGTCAATTTGGGAACAAATTGATTTACAATATAAAAAATTTGATTAAATAGGTGAATAGATTGGTGTAAAAAAGTGAATAGTTTTGTTTTCAATTTGACGTCTTAGTTAGTTAATTTTTAGACAGTTAGTTTTTAACAGTTGAAAAAAAGGCAAATATCGTGTAATAACTTTATATAAAGAAGGAAAAACCACTTAGTTACGTTATAATAAATTATGAATATTCTGTAAAATTTCAAAAAGAAGATTATAAATTTACCAATAATAGAATCGGCCTTCAACGTTTATTCCAAATTCCACCCTAATTTCTAATACATCATTATCATTAAATAAAAAAATATGTCACCAATACTGTTTTGTTTGAGATTTCTGAAACCGAAAACAATTTTTCGATTCACAAGCGTAAATTATTGGAAAAGCAATTAAGGCGGATTTCTTTATCAAAGAAAAAAATGAAGGCCTGTATGTCTTTTCCAGTAAGATAAGGCAGTGGCGTAACTACACTGTTTGAGGCCCGTGGCAAATTTTTCGAATGGTGGCCCCCCTCAATACAAAGTATCATCGTTGTATTTTCTTTTTTCATAAAGCACTAACAAATTACGTATTATTTTTCGTTGATACTATGAACTTTTAATTTAAAAGGGATATTGAATTAAAATTATCGTTTAGTACAAATTTTATTTATTAAAATGGGTTTTTTTCGGGCTATCTGATGTACTTCAATGCAACTCACAAGCAGTCGATTGTTTTTGGAAATGCAACTTTATTTTCATGAACATACATTTAATACATTATTTTCTACAAAAGCATATACACTCAAGAGCCAAAATATTATGACCACCCCCTACATTTTGCAATGAACTCGCCTGGATGACGTGGAAGGCACGTGATCAGGTGGAAGTGGTATTAAACGTATTAATCCATACCAAGGCGAGTTGAAGCTGTGTTGCGCGCCAAAGGTGGGCCAACTCGTTATTGACAGGTGGTCATAATGTTTTGGCTCTTGAGTGTAAAACAGTTCCCCAGTACTATTTCACTTGAAATGCAAAGATTCAACAAATTTCAAGTTGAGATGCTCCTTTACTTGAACCAGCATCCCCACCAACGGCATTTGGGCATGAGGCGGGAACAGCATACCTTCTTGAAACCGTACTTCCTGCAACATTGGCCTAAAGAAAAAAAAAGATCACACTACTATACATTTACAGAAAGGCTCGGGCAGAAGTGGGAAGGGCAGTTTTAGGATCATGTCGAACCATTATGTTGTTCTGATATGAGCTCCGTGACGTCCATAAAACACAATTTGAAGGAAATGCATAAGAGCATAAAAGAATCATCTCGCGCAACACGAGAAATTTTCATTTAAAATAAACTTTTATTTGCTATAAATTTGAATTACGTGCGTTTAAAAATTTGCATGAAATATGCTATGAAGACTCTACGGTATAAGGATAACGATTTGTAACGATTACGATATGGTGACTAACGGTTTTGAATTGTATGGTTTTCAGAAGGTGAACAGATTGTAGTTCGGTTTTTTTTCCAAGGATCATTTATGTTTATGAATGGGAATTTGACAATTACTTAGATTATACATTAAAGTTCTGTTGATAAAATAAGTGATAAAATATTTTCATACAAGATAAATTGAAATTCGTAAATGATTTTTGTTTTTATATATTTCTTTCGTAAACTTTATTTAATTCGATATATTAATAAAGAAAATTACATTATGAAATTAAAAATTAAAATCACAACTATGCATTATGCATTTTTAAATAATTATTCCAGGCCCATACTTAACAAATTCTGTACATTTTCTGATATCAGTCTCTTCTAACTGTCGTACTTCTATAATTTATCTATACCTATCGTTTTCATTTCTATTAACCAGAACCAGACCTATGTTTTTATTTATTTTCAATGGCAGATTATGAACAGTTACAGCAATCAAAAGAACAACAACAAAATAATACAACAAAAAGATGCTGAAACAGAGGTCATTAACATTAATTTAACAATAATGCCAAGTTGCAGATCTTTTAGCCACTAAAAGTGTTACCAGGTGCACCACGGGAGATAGATCTTCTGCGCACTCCCATACCTATGTATTCCATTATTTGATGCATTCAGTGTTTCGTTATTTGGACAATCATTCATGTTCCATCCAAAGTTATTCGCCATAACTTCATAAATGATGTGTTATGTGTATGTATTTTTAAAGCTTAGAAGCCATACACACCTTTGATGGGAATGACGTCCACTTTGGGACAGCAGTCCCACTGTCCGTCGTCGTTCTTGCAGCACTCTGCCGTGGCAGGACACAGATGGAGTTTGTCCTCGCACACCTCGACGCCCATGTCCTTCAGGCTCTGGAATCAGACTGTCCTCAAGTGCCATCAAGTCTTCATCCGTAGAAGACAGCAGAGCATCTGAGAAGTGAAAAATTTTTGTTATATTTGAAAAGGAGCTTTGGTACCAGAGAATAATTTCACTATATTGAAACGTTATTGATTTTGCAATTTTCGTTTCCGTTAGCAGTTTTGTAATTAATATTAACTGTAAGACATTATGAGGGTAATAATAATTGTAAGACGACATGAAAAGAAACTAATATGATTACTCTAAATTTGTAAGATAACATGAGGGCAATTACACTCATGTCACCACGGGAAGTTCAGGCAAAGAAAGAGACAGAAGCAAACAAATTTGACTTATTTGTAAAGTCTATTTATTAAACAAAAGGTAAAGAGCAAAAAAGATTCTATATGTTTGCCATAATTAATAAAAATTGATTTTTACTCCCTGGAGCAAGTTTCAAAAAAGAACCTATTTACAAAAACAGTATAACATGGTTAGTATGATGGTTAATTTGGAGTATGTCTCCCGGACGATGCAATACAGGCCTTACAACGCCTAGGCATACTGAGTATCAAATTATCAATCTGATCTTGGGGAATATTACACTCCATCAAGCAATGCCCACCGAAGTTCCGGTTGACAGGGGGAGGGGATTGACGGGTTGCAATTCGTCGGCTATTCCACATATGCTCTAAATGATCCGGTGAGTATGCTGTGGCCAATCCATACGGGTGATATCCTCTTTGAAGGCATTCGTCTACAATGCTTGCACGGTGTGGGACGGGCGTTGTCATCCATAAACAAAATTCAGCACCCATGGGAGAAACAAACGTCCATGTTGTTCCAGAATGACATCCCGATAGATGTGGCCTGTCATCGTTACACTCTGAACATGCAGGTCAGTTCTGGAACCAAGAATAATTCCTTCCCAAACGAGCCATCCTGCACCACCGTAATGGTGTCGTTCAATGGTGTTCTCTTCGTGGTAACGGGTACCTGGCGCTCTCCATATGAAAGTCTGGCGAGAATCAGACTGCAAACTAAACCTGACTCGGAAACGAAGACCACTGTTGCGGTGTCCACAATGCATGCTCTCTATTCAGGTTAATCGCAGGCGACTGAGTTGCCATCAGACAGGCTTTTGTCCTAAGCGTCTGCCATCAAGTCTGGTCTTGAAACTGTCCGTAGAAGACTGAAGACAGGTCTGATGCTGTGCTCGTCTGTTTCTTTTGGCAGTAACTGCTAAATACCGGTCCTCATTCGGCGTTGTAACTCGGGGGCGAAATCTACCTGTTATATCTTGAATCAAGAGCCTGGAGATGACACTGAGCGAATTCCTCGATACTTCCAGCTGGTACGTCCACATTGAAACGTCCGATACTCGATCACGAAAATCCTCCAATTTTCGGTTATTGCACTGAAAGGCTTTAAAAGCAACAATTTTACTTTTGCCACCATTCCTTATATACCCCTCTCTTCCACTCGTCATTGCTGAACGTACTATCCGCGCCATCTGGTGGTTTCCTGTAATTTGCATATTCTTCTTCAAGATATGTGTGACAATTTCTACAGGTGAAATTTTTGTTTTAGAGTTCAATTTCTGTAATTCTGAATTAAATTTATGAACATGAGGGTATATTAGTTGTCAATAAATTTTTCAATTCCGTATTATGTACGGAACTATGTTTTCATATCCAATGAGAACATTCCTGTTTAGAGATTTAGAAGTTCCCTATCAGATGGCGATGTGTGCTCTATTCAAACATTCTTGTTGGGATACGAACTTATTTCCCTTAATTTAGACGTCATATGCTTTAAACATAGGACTAATATGGGTAATATATGTTCTCGCATAAAAAAATAATAATGTACGTAAAGCAAAATAATTGGTACTTTTTTTTTGTTAAGTATATATTATTGAATGCTTTTTAAATAAATACTAAAATCCTGCATTTTCACTTTTGTCAAATAACTAACTCCCCGGTAATACAGTCCATGTTGGACCATGACCGAAACAGGATATGTTTTCTTTTTTACGGGATAGGGTTGTCAGCCCTATGCCCAACGCTCTAAATTCATATTAGATCGGGATCTACTGTTTAAAATGGATTCCGAACCACTATAAACATCCATGGCACCGCCGGGCTCAAACCCGAAACCTGTGGCACAGAGATCTAGTCCTCTTGTCAAATGAATATAAAAAATGTTCATATGCATTTTTCTAAGTAAAATATAATTATAATATATTACAATAAATAATATTTTTATGCTTTGTAATACAATTGAACACAAAATTCAATAAAAATGGAAACAGAGAGACCCATCATTGTCCCCTGTGGTCGTAGAAACGAGCATTCTTTAAAGAAATTACTTTTATGGCATAACGATGATGTTTTTTATCTTATAGATCAGGGGTCTCCAAACTTTTCAGCCTTCGGGCCCTACTGTTTACTCCAGAAAGTACCGAGGGCCAAAACCGTTTTAATTTTTCTGCTATTATCTATAATTTCTAGACCAGTCGCCGAGTACGCGCTCTGAGTGAGCATACGCTTGCTAAATTCGCTTCATTCTCCAAAATGAAGTACACAAAGAATGTTTATAGATCTAAGTTAACCGGTGAGCATCTTAAATCTCTTTTAATAATTGGTACAAGTAAAATTGATCCACCATTGTAAGTGAAAAATTACAATTACATAAATCTCATTAGTATTTTTTTTACAAGTGGATACCCCGCGGTTTCATTCGCGTTCATTTAGCTTTTCCGTTCCTGAGGGATTTTCAGGATAAAAATCATATGTTTGATTTAGGATATATACATTCCAAACATCGACATACATACATATGCGATACTCTTTATCCCAACATAACTACCGAGAGTAACCGCGGGATGTTCACTAGTTTATAATGTTAGTGGGATTCATTTCAATTACTTGTTAGTTGCTATGCTTAAGTTAAATTTTTCGCGTATTATTAAGCTTTACCTAGCAAGTCAATAAAACCGAGTTATTGTCATTCTGTGCTTTTTTATCCAACTTATTACAGCAACAATAAGCTATTCGCTGTCGCGGGCCGGATGGATGACACTGGCGGGCCGTAGTTTAGAGACCCCTATTATAGATAATAAATATGTTTCAGTATTTGAAGACTTTGTGCTACTTCACTAAAATTTCTAATCCTGAAACGTCTGTATATTTTTAATTTATGCATTTTTCTAGTGGATATTTTATATTAATTATTTACCATCAAATTAATTTAACATATTTTATGCAATTTTTTCGTAATTTTTAAATAAGTTTTTTAAAAGTACTCACCCTGAGGCGTACATTTAGCCGAAGTAAATCCTATCAGTAGGAAAACTACAATCAACAGAACACTGCTAAAAAAATTTTTTTTAATTAGAAAATTTGACATACATCAATTTTATATGACATTCTTTTCTGTATTGATTTTTATAAAAACAACATAAAACTGCAAAAATATGTCATCCACATCAGATATTTTGAAATTCACACAACATAATTGAAATATATATATATATATATATATATATATATATATATACATATATTTATTTATTTATTTACATAAGTGGTAAAGATGACCTGTGATGAAAAAATATCATTCATGAAAACTGCTTAAGTGTACAACAATTATTTATTCTAAATGTTTAAGTATTCCAAATACAAAATATGATTTACATTATCCAGTTTTCAATAAAATTTTTAAAACTTTTAAAACATATACAAATTATCTGAGAACGTTGCAATTCAAAAAGATGAAAAAAATAGAGCTTTATTTCTTTAAAAGTGTATCCATGCTTTCTCCTACTCACTGGCAAGAGCGCCTGCTATGGCGTTCAGGAGAAATCGCCAGATGGCTTACAAACTCTCGCCTGTAGGGAAAGTATATTTCGCATGCACCTGCGTAGTTCAGCATCGATATTTCGGCTTAGAAGTGGAATCATTCCACGAATCTATAACTATCAATCTTTAAATATTCAACAATCATACTGTTTCCTTGATTATATTATAAAGTAAGTCAATATCTTTTAGTCTAAAAATCGTTTAATAAAGTAGAAAAATGTAAGGGTAAATTTCTTGCCAATATTTTTATCTGCTTTATCTGTTAAAAAAAGTGTATTTTTATTCAAAAATAATCATTAATAATTCATTCACAGAATTGTTACTATGTACAAAACATATTAATTTTTTTATATCACTGTACAAAAGAGATGGGTCGGTTATTTAGACTCTGATTTTAATGTTATTAAGTTCAAAAACAGGAGGTTCACGGCCCAAGAGAGGAGAACAGCCAGGTTAGATCTTTTAAAGAAGGCCAAGGCCCACAACGGGCTGTCCAGCCAGTTATGATGATGGCATCACTATACAAACTTCTTTAAATAATAAAGTTAATTTAAAAATAAAAGTATATCTAAAATACAAGATATGAATTGAAACATTAAATGATATTTTTTTTCAAAGAAATGTTAAAATAATTAATTGCTTCATTTACATTTATATTTATAGTGAAACTAAATTGAAAATTAAGAAGAATTAATAAAAAATTAAAACGAATCGAAATTTTATTGAAAATAAAGCAAATAAACTTACCTAATATTATTCATAGATAACTTGCTAATTCAAACTTTAGCGTAGTACTTTTGCTGCCAATAAAGTAGATTATGTGTTCAACGGACGTATATGGCTTTTTTATAAATTTCTGGACACGAATTTTAATTCGAGATTATCTTTTGTTATCTCTTTTCAAGTACTGATCTGATATTAATGTCGATTTCAATGCATTGTTTGGTGTGGATTTTCCAACTCATGAAAAAAAAAAAAATTCACTATCTTATTCTTCAATAAAAACAACTTCTTCATTTTTTTCTATAATAAAAATTCTTATCTTCATTAATAAATGAGTTGTTGCAATAGCTAATATCTTAATTAGAAAACATTAAAATTCTACATCAAAGATACACTTATTTTCGTAGAAATTAAAATTAAAAATTATTTGTATGATTTAATAATCATTTTAAGATAGTGCTAATTAATTTTTTAAACCACGCGTAGGGTTTATGTAACTCCCCATTTTCAATTAGTTTGATTTCGTGATAAATACAGTTAGTGAAATTAATTACTTGCCACTAAAAATAATAGGTAAATTGTTTAACTATTTTAATTTGTCGATGCTAAAAAATGATATTTTGCATGTAAAAATTTCAAAATGGTTTGGTTTGGTTTCGCTCTACGTTTGCACACTTTAGTTTAATTAGACCGATACTTACAGTTTAACGTGGATCTCTGACAAACGTGCATGAAACCGCCAGGATTCGAACCTGAAACCTGTGGTACCAACGGTCAGAACACTTGTCAATTGACCGTCAGGCAGCTGTAAATATTTCAAAATAATAAAAAATCGCAAATTAAAAGAGATAATAGAAAGTTGTAAATATGCAATGCATTTATAGTGTTATACATTACATTTTGCAGTATTATGCATTATTTTTTGGGTTGCCTGATGGCCGAGTGACTACTCTTTGGCAATCGGTGCCACAGGTTTCGGGTTCGAGTCCCGGTGGTGCCATGGATGTTTGTAGTGGTTCTGAATCCACTTTAAACTGTGGTATAACATGATCGAGAGTTGGGCGTAGAGCTGACAACTCTAACACATAAAAAGAAAACATCTGTCTTCAAATCTTCCTATAGCAGACGGCTTTGGCTCCACCATACGGCTGTAACGCCAATGGTGATGATACATTATTTTTACTAGTACACCAAGGAAGTAAGACAAATTTATCAAAGCGGTAAAATACATTAATACAGAAAAAAAAATTTCAATATTTTCAAAGCTGCTACATTAGAACATAGCTATTGAAATGCTGCTAAAAATTTTTTAATTGGTAATAGTTAAAACATGTTATAAAGCTGTAACTGCTGTAAAAAAAAAAAAAGAACGAGATACTCTAAAAATAATGAAAAATATTCCCATAAATCTCATATCAATTTGAGACATGAGTATCTCAATATAGTTCTTCCGCAAATGTACCTGAATATTAAGAGTATAAAAAAAAAATTAATTGCAAATTCCATTTATAAGTTCCTAATATTATAACTCAACATCATGAAAATTTTTTTAAATTAAAATTCTTTTATGGTTCAACACAGCCCCATAGTGGGCAAAGACCGTCTGCTTACTGGCAGAGTCCGAAACTTTAGATGATTTCTTTATATGGAGTAGGGCTGTTATCCCTGCGCCCCACAGTCATATTAGAAGGGATCTACGATTTAAGTTGGAATCCGGACCATTATAATCATCCATGACACCACCGGGACTCGAACCCGAAACCTGTGGTATAATTATAAATTACAAAGAGTATTCGATTTTTGCAGTTTTGAATGGTAAAGCAGAACTTTTGAAAAGCAAATAAAACGCAACAGTTAAACAAAATAGAAAACAATTTTAGATATCTTGAAAAAGGATTTAAATGAGAAATTAATAATCCCTCTAGCATTTAAAGAAAAATAAACACTTAAAAATATTTTAGGAGCTCACCGGGTATTTTAAAAATAAAGTAAATATTTAAAATCAAGGAAATACTTATTAAAACTATTAAAAATTAAAATCATGCTATTAATAAAATCAGATTTACAAAAGAATAATAATAATTAATCTAAATACTTGGCCGTAAAAAGAGATATATTCCTAGCATTTATCTCTTATTGAAATACTCGTATTATCTTATTGAAATATTCATAAACTAATTCTTTTAAATACAAATTTCTAATTCATATACACAAATACAAAACAATTAAAAATTAATTTCTTGTGTGGTTAAAACTTTAACATTGCACAGAAGCAGAATGAATTTAAAAAAATACGAAAATTCAAAATTAGAATCTTTAAATCTTCAGTAATGGTTAGATATATTCCATCAAATAACTTACAGTAACACGAAATTACAAAGCCAATAAAACCGATAATTAAATAGTTTAATATTGCTGTTTTGTTAATCAATATTAATGATTTTTCATTTAGGTTTTCAATTAAAAATATTGACTTTTTAGATAATTAATTTTAATCATGTTCGTGTTTTGAATTAAAAGTCTGTTCTTTTGACTTTCGAGTTCTATTTAAGCTTGAAAGATTTTTTTTTGCATCAACCTTTTTTAATTCTTGAAAGGTTACATTTATTGTAGATTAACGTAGATAATTAAAATAGGTTACATTTATTGTAGATTAATGTAGATTATTTAAAAAAAGGTTACTTTTATTGTAGATTAATATAGATAATTAAAAAAAGATTATATTTACTGTGGATTATTATAGATAATTAAAGAAAAAACTACATATTAGTAACAGCTATTGTAGATTAATGTAGATAATTAAAAAAAAAAGGTTATATTTACTGTGGATTATTATAGATAATTAAAGAAAAGTAACAGCTATTGTAGATTAATGTAGATAATTAAAAAAGATTGGTCGGGTTCCGAATTCAACTCCAATAGTCCAACGCTATATCCCCCAAACCACTCTTGCTCCTAAAAATATTCACAAAATATAAAATAAATTCCCTTAATTAGAAAACTTGAAGCACGCTGATATTAGAATGAGAGAATAATTTCAAATAATTAGAATGTGATAAGAATTTCAAAGATAGCAATCAATCCAAGATTTCTTAACTTTTACTTTATGTAAGAATTGAGTATTTACTGTTGCTCTATTAAAGTGGAAAAACCTCATTTTTGTGTGAACTGGAAATTCTCACTAATAACAATAGACTGCAATCCATACTGATATCAGGCCAGAAACTGAGAAGAGATAATTTTTTTTAATCCAAATCAATATTTTTTATCCAATCTATCCTTATCCAAAATGTATATAAAGTTATTCGGTCACCATTTCACATACAGCCTATTTCAGAGACTTGAAAAACAGAGCTTGGAAGGTTACAATGAATCAATTTAGGTAAAGTTTTTAACTTCCTTATTTTCAATTTAACATTTTTCGTACATAAAAATGGAAAATAATAACTATTATTTATTATTAGCAACTATCATTTAACCAATTATTAATTTTCACTTCATTTTTCTTGTAACAAAAGTCAGATGTAATGTTTCTCTGATAAATCCATTATTTATAATGTTTGTTTAACCTTAATTATAATATATCGTATAATTTTTTAATATAACTTTCTCATAAAATTAAGGTTGGTGTGTAAGAAAATTAGGCGCATGATGGCAGAGTAGCTATCAATCGGTGCCACAGGCTTTCGGGTTCGAGTCCCGGCGAAACCATGGATGTTTGTAGTGGTTAGGAATCACTTTAAACCGTATGTCCCTGTCTATTATGACTATAGAGTGTTGGGCAATGGTCTGGCAACCTTTCCAAGTAAAAAACCTCTAATTTCTCTGAATCTTCCAGTAAGCCCACCATGGGCTGTATTGCTGGGAATTAGTTAGTGTATAAGATTAATATATTCAATATATGGATGTTTAATTACTTACTGTTCATTTTGTAATTAAATACGCACTTTTATAATATATATTATCCATTTTTATCTTTTATATTAATAATTTGAATTTCTTCTATGAAATAATATTTATATAGAACTGAAGGAACTTGCTTTGTTAAAAAACAATAAAAAAATTATTTTTAATTTAGCATCGAATCTTTAACTATGTTAATTATAATATTAATCTTTCATATTTAAAAATTATAAAAAGTGTTATTAAAACACTTTCAAGAAAGTAAACTACTTGGAAATTTTTCCCCATTTTTTCCCTTAAGCTTTTCCAAGCAATTTTCAATATATCAAAGTTGCTACGCAATTTGATATTGATCAGTTTGATAAGAAATGTATCAATGTATGTTTGATGATCAAATAATATATGTGTGGGGATGTTCTATAAACTCTGTTGCACTTCTGCAAATTTCTAAAGAAAATATCTCCTTATCTGTGTTATTTTACGGGGAAAGACTCTAAGTCATGCCAGGCTTATGATCACTAACTCTATATTGAGCCTTGTGAGCATTTTCTAGGTTAAGGGTGTATTTCTTAAAAAATGATGCATTTATTATAATATTGTGATACAATAGTCAAAAATTCTATCTAAAATAAACAAAAATGTTTTGTTGAAGTTAAATAAATTGTTTTGTTCTTTTTCTTGTAGAATATGTTTCGCTTTAGTTCTACTTGTAGGACTTACTTCCAGTTCTCCTCAGTTTTTGTCACCGAGTGAGTAGTTTTTAAAATATGTTTATTTACACTAAAATTCGAAGCAATATGTATAATATATTGATAAATAATTACTATGTTACGATATGATAAATAATTACTATGTTACGATATGATAAATATTTACTATTCACTATTCAGTATCAAAATAAGCAACAAAGAAAAAATTTTTTGGGATCTACGAAACTTTTCAGGGCCCATAAAAGATTTTTAAAATACGAAAAAGAATTTAATTATGTTATTGTTTGAGATAAAATAACAATCACGTTTGGGCAAAAATAAGTCGTAATAATAATATAATATCGTTTTAAATTATTAGGCACAATGGATCTTTTATGATATATTATTTAAACATCTTTTTGAAATAATAACATTTACTTAAAATGGGGAGAGATAATCATTATTGCTTTTTTTAATAATAAATATTCTTATTGATCTTTTCTTTGTTGCATGTTTTAATATTAAATAATTTATAAAGTAAATATTTATCATACTATTATATTGCAATTACAGCGTATTTTCTTGTAAATACATCATTTTATGTCCTGTATTGGCAACATTAAACCTTATGTTTCTAATGAATTTTTTTCAGAAATGTTTTTAAAAATTTATTGAGAAACATTAAAAATATTGTTGCTTAGTTATCATCAAATATAAAATATTGCGTTCGTGTGGCAAAAGTATTCTATTCAGACATGATTATTATAATTTCTGAATGCCTCAAATTTTGCCATATAATTTTTAAAAAGGTTATAAATATAATTTGTATTTAGTTTAAACTCAAAATAATAAATATTAAAAAATCCATTGAAAGTTAGTTGTTCTTATTTTTTATTTGCTTGCATATAATAGGTTATTTCAACCCTTTTGGACATTTTTTTTTTTTAAAATCATGGAAAATATTTTACATGACGAAGATATAAATAATGAACTGACGTATGTTTACCACGATTAACTCATTTTGATAGACTGACAAATTTCAAAACCATATGTATTAACAAATAACAATTATAATCTGATTTAAATTTTACTTTAATCAACAGTTTTAAAAATATCACACAAAAACTCAGAAAGTACTCAATAGAATTCAATAATTCAGATTTTATTAAATTTGCTGATGAGACACGGCATCATCAACTAAATCACTCAGCTTTGCAATTTTATTTCCCTAGTTGTTGACCAATCTTCATTTTTATCGCATCACAGTATAGCCAAACCTTATTCAAATTAATTTCGATTTTTTTATAGAAGTTTTAGACTAAAATAAAATAATTCCCACATTTTTATT